>JAOTRH010006172.1:0-22328 GCA_034768845.1 Heliamphora exappendiculata
AAATAAGTTAAGCGGAAGGGCTTAAGAAATATCAAGATGCCAATTAAATTAAATTGTCAGTAATTAAATTTAATTGGCGGGTATCAAAAATCTTAACGCGGGGAGAAATTATAAATATTTAATAACATGAGCTTAATGCAAAAAGATCTTGAGATTATGGGTCAGAGTGCAATTATAGTTCTTTAGTGGTGTGAACTGTAATCCAGTATTTTATGAAAATTGCAGAAACCACTGCTGGTTTTCCACAATTGCCGATACCGCTATGCGTATTTCTTTTATTGCAGAAACCGATGGTATGTGTTTGTGTTCCACTGGAAGCCTAACTCATAATTACTCCCCAGGTCCCTACTGTAGCCCTATATATACGCGGGTAGACTGAACCAGTTTGAGATTGATAGTTCATATCTCATATATCATATATGATATTATTTTTGTCTTTCAAAAACTTAAATATATCGGGGTTCTGCTGGTACAAGTTCTCGGAGGATCGTAACCCACACTACGTTCGAGGATCGCGTAAGGGAATACAGTAGAAGATCTGACTGGTGCTTTAACTCGGAATCAAGTCGTAGTTGAAGATTAGATTAACAAGAGGTATTCATCTGAATTACCTTTGGTTGCATGAGTTTATTTTTTGATCGTTCGACGTCAAAATTTTTATTTGGAGCCGGTTTCGGCGTTTGCCCGTCTAGTTAATTTTTTTATCAAAAATTATTTTACAAAAATAATGATTTTGGCAGTATTGCCTCAAACACAATTGTCTCGTATTTTGGAATCCACTCGAAATATTACTTTTTAAAATGATTGCAATCTGGGGTAGTTAGAAGCAGTTGAGCTAGTTTTCCCCTCCACTCACCATGGGTACTGTGTGTACCATTTAGAAGGTAACTTGAGGCACCACTTAAGGGGATTTCACAATTTATTTAGGGACAAAATGGTTCACCAATTTATAAAGTGTGCTTATGCGCTAACAAAAGAAACATTCCACCATATGTTAGATGAGCTGGAGCATGAGGGTGGTAATAAGGTTACGAATTTCCTAAACGATTTACCATTTGAACATTGGAGCAATGCATATTTTGAAGGCCGCCAATACGGCGAAATGACTTTTAATGCTGTAAAATCATTTAACAATTGGATACGTGAGGCACGACATTTGTTGATCACCAATTTGTTGGACAATATTAGGGTGAAATTGATGAACCGAATGGCAATTAGAAGGGAAGCATCTAATAAATGGATGGGGGCTATATGCCCCGTCATCGATGAGAAGTTGTACAAGATATTCAATAATTTCGGCCATAGCTTATTAGCACTTCTGGCATTGATATATACGAGGTCCATTCCTCCCCTTCCGTATCTGTAGACCTTGTTAGTTGAACGTGCACTTGCTGCCAATGGCAATTGAACAGTATTCCTTGTTCACACGTCGTGAGTGCTATCTAAAAGAGTGGGAATGACTTGAACTCATATGTTGATTCCTACTATCATGTGTAGAGTTTTAGGGATTTATATTCTTTATGCATTTATCCTGTGCTTACTATGTGGAAAGCATACTATAATCTGTATGATGATCACATTCTCCCCCCGTTATGTAAGAAGCAGCCCAGAAGGCTGAAGAAGATGAGAATTCCCTCTAGGGGGAAAAAGTTAACAGTAAACCTTTTTTTATTAATATTTATGTGTACAAATTGCAGCTAGTAGAAAAATAGACCTAACAATAGTTGTAACTATAGCACATTTTTCAAATGAAAAATTATTCAAAATGACAAGATGAGAACCAAATAATTGTCTTCGTACTAATAATGCAAAATGACAAAATGATGAAATGAGAATCGTATCCATATCACAACGGTGTGCTAAATGAATCGTCTTCATATATATCATAAAAAATGTTGATTTGTCACAAACATCCATTGGTAACAAAAACCTTTATCTGTCAGAAACATCTTGAAAATTGAGCACATTGCATCCACATAGTGTGAAAACAACTATAGATATGAAGTCGTGAATATCCAAAAAATTATCTTTACTGTCACATAATACTACATATCGAAAATATTAAATATAACCAACTAACATATTCCAACCAAAACCAAAACCAAAACATAATTTAGATCTATCATTAAATGTATATCATCCACGGTTCAGAGTTCCATGTGAAGTGTCAATTGTTTGGCTCCTATGTCCTCAAAAACTCATGGAGCATTTCCACACATTGATTTGCGCAAAAATCATGTGAGAAGTTGTTGTCTGCGCATTGTTGGCTCATATACTGCCTCATAATGTAACACACTATTATTCCACAATCTAACCTGCAAAAATAAATTAAAATTACACTAACCTATCTTCATTTAAACTGTTTCACATAATCAAATGCTTTTATTAATAGCCTACGTTCTAAATTCCTATTATGGATTTTCTTTGACAGGTTACACCTTTTGTGCAAAATCTTAGCTATCAAATTCCCAGTTCAAACTCTCTTATAGTATTCATCCACATACATTTTCTTCTTTTGACAATGATATAAATGCAAATCCACGAGATCAAAACAATTAAATATAACATTCGAAAAGGTTACTCACCAATTCATCTGCTATTGCAAGATGATGGTCATGATGGTCATTCCCTCTAGGTCTTAATGAGTTGTAGAAGGCCTATCCCCCAGTATTTGTTTCTGCTACCAATAGGGTCCAATGATTCGAATTATAGAGCGGGAAGAGTATGTATCTAAACAGCCTTGCTTGTCTCAAAGGCGTGGCCACTATCTTTGCTTTTTGTTTTGGATCTTTGCCATGTATCAGTTGTTGTTTAACATAATCTGATCAGTTAGAATGTATATTATATCTGATCCATTAGGGAAAAACTACATAATGTTATTTTTGTTTTTACCATTGTCAAACTACAAAAAATAAAAACCTTTTCAATATTTTCTTCACTTTCGGGTCATTTTTTTTTGGTGTTTGCAATAGCCACATTTTGATGTCCGGCCAATATCTCAGCATACGCATCTATCACCTAATGCGTTATCATGAACAACAGTAGAAAACCGATATAAAATGATTCAATAAAACATTAATGGTACATACCTAATACAAAATGTATCATTAGGTAGATGGATGATATGTGATCATATTCTCATTTTTATATTTTGTACATTATCATAATATCAAGTTTTACATACCCAAACATCGAATAGAAATTTATCTTAAAATAATAAATATTCAAATATAGTTAACTAACTTACATTGCTCTAAGTGTTAGACTTTATTATGAGTGACCTGATGTCTTCTGTATACATGGAACTAAAGTTTTTGCTGCCCGACCACACACAAATCCGGTGAAAGCCTAATAGTAATCAATTTGTTGATATCTATAATGACAAATTAATTAATTTTCAAGTAAGTTGTACACATACCTGGAATCATGCGACTGCCATATCAAGGCTATCTTCAATTGTTCTTCGTTGGATGACATAGCATACACTGGCTTCTTTTTTGGGTAATTCAACGGTCTGATCTTTTTTCCTGCAATGTACTCAACTTTGGGCTCCAAGCCAACATCCACAACAACAGGCTGTGCTTGCTCATTAAGTCCTCTTTTTCTCCCCTCCCATTTTTTCATCGCAAGCGTACTCTTGTAGTTTTTTCTCCTTCCTTGCTTTTGTTTTGATCTTTTTATCATGGAGTTATGTATAAATGTTTCATCGAGCAGCTTTGTATCTTCTTGCTTCTTATCTGTGTTTACCGAGGTACTCCTTACAACTGCTTGTGTTATTTCACGAACTACATGTTCCTCAAGTTGGGCCCTTAATTCAGATGTCTCCTCCCTTAGCCCATCAATTGTATGATTCAATGAAATAGTTGCTACATCCATCCTCTTAACCTCTTCAATAAGCTCATATCGATCTTCCATAGGTGTTGAAAGAGTTGTGACTTTTCCATTAAGCAGGAAGACCTCAGCTTGAAGATCATAGACCAGCCTTGATTTTTGCTCAATTCCTCAGTTTCTTTCTGAAGCTTTTGAATCACCATTTTCATATTTCTCATTTCATCATTACCTTCAACAATTTTGGGGATAGACCAAGTGTTTTCACTATATGACATAACGAGCACATTGCACAAATCATGAATAAACTCTTCATCCGCTTGATTCAAACACTCCAAAATATTATCTGTCTCTTGATTGACTTCATTCCTAGAGTCATTGTGTTCTTCTTTTGGAATATGTTGTTCTTGCACTGCAACAAGTTGATCATCATACTTGGCCACTTCATCTTCAACCTTGACATCCTTCTTTGTTTTTTTTCAATTTCAGCCTCAGTTTCTTTCTTTCGTGTCTCGATGCTTCCAACTCATGATGATTTACCTATAAAGATTTACAATGCTTGCATTTTTATCAATTTTGTTTGCAAAGTTTTCTATTTTTTATTAATGTTTTACATAAAGCAAGAAAATGAGAACAATGATAAGTTGCTTGCAAAATGTGAACACATTAGATTTCTATTTTTGCATAATGTTTTGCATAGTGTATGCATATTGTAACAATTTTGATCGACTGATCATTTTGCACATTTTTGCATACTACGAGAACCATAATCGAATGATATTACCATAGAAAAGAAAAATTAATGCATTACCTTCTTTTTTGGGATGCCAATAAGAGACATGTCTTTCGTATGTGTCTCCAACTTCGGCAGATTCCATTTTAAAGATCTTGGAAATGAATCAGGGAAATCCTCTTCGACATGGATGTGTGTTCACATAACCAATACTACATTAATAGAACAAGTTCTCATTTTGTGTTTTTAATTAATTGAACAACTTCAAAATATTGAAAACAAAAGCATATAATATTATAATGAGGTGCTTACCAACAATGCCATTATACATCCTAAGACTTTATGCGGGGTATGGTAATTGATTTTCAACGATATCACAAGTGTATTGTGAATTGCACCGGCCCAATCGTATTCCATCATATTATCTAAGTCCTCCATGTACGTTAGGTGTGTACAACCTATTGTGGTTCCCGTGGCTGAGAAGAATAGACTTAAACAAATGTACATGCACATTAGTCGCACAACATTGTCAACATCTTCTTGGGATTCTCCTTTGACCAATGTCTCAAGCATCTCTTTAATTTTAGGTCCGGTCAACTAGTTATTGCTTACTAATCTACGTTGTACAAACGAAGAATTCACTGTAATCCCATATGGCAAATTCATGGCCCGATCACCACATCGTATCCCAAAAATTAACATGACTTCACCTCTTGTCAACTCGACCATTCTTCTACCTAATTTGAATCTATTGCTTGTAGGATAATTTGTCTTTATGATATTCACAACCGTAGTGTGGACACAAGCTTCACAATGCCGACCATATTAGATCTATAGGGTGTGTACCTACTTTTAACCTTGGTTGTTGTCCGATGTCCTGCACAAATACTCTCATCCCGTGCCAATTTCTTCTTGGATCTTGTAGCGGCCGTAGACTTACGTTGGTCGGGTGGGTTTGCACTCACTGGTTCTGGAGAGTCACCACCCTCTACCTTCATGTTTATTGACCTTTTATATGCTGATCTTAGATTGTATGTTGATCTTAGATTGTATGTTTGTCTGAACAATTTTTTAATAGCAATCCTACATAACACTGCACAGCAAGAATCATGATGTTAAATCAGAATAAATGATCAAAACAATTGTCAATATACACATAAATGACATCTTTTCATCTTATCATCTTCTAACATTATCATCTTCTTATTGTCTAACATTCTTGACTTCTCATTTTCTCATTTTCTAACATTCTCATCTTCTTAGTTTTTAAGATTCTCATCTTCTCATTTTCTAACATCCTCATCTACAACTAATGTTATCAAATTAAGTCTAGTGCTTCTGACCACTTAATGAGACCATTCCATATACCCAAATAGGTCTTGTTATGTAAATGTTGATAATGTGTCAATAACTGATATTAATAGCAAACAATACATTTTGAAACAATTTAAATGGTTTAGATGTTGTTAAAAAATATATATAAAAACTTCAAAGAATCCAGTTTGGGTATGGTTGTATCATATGAGAAATAGGAACCAAAAACCAGTTTTGAGAATAGTGGTATCATATACAGGGCATTAACATAAAACAACACCATTCGGCAATATGAGATAACACCAAGAACAATAAAGATAACATAAAATTCAAGAACAATAACATAAACTTCAAGAACAAAGTTTATTTGGCAACATGAAACAACACCATTTTACAACAAAAACCCAAATATGAGTATGATACTCTCCTATCAAAACCTACAAGATGAATTCCACATTTTTTGGCAACAATAAACCACCCTATTCGCCGTTGTGTGAAAAATAATACACAAAATCGGCAATAAACAAGAATGATAATCTCAAATCGACTCCTACAATATGAAATCTACAAGATTCGACAACAAAATAACATTGAAATAGAGCATTAAGACAAGTTTTCTCAATCCACGATTAATTATCATACCTAGGGCTTCGAATACCTAGGATTATCATACCTATGGTTGTATCATGTAGGAACCAGAAATCAATTTGCGTGTGGTGGTATCATATACAGAGCATTAGCATAAAATAACACCATTCGACACCATGAAACAACACCAAGAACACTAATATAACATAAACTTCAAAAATTATAGCATAAACTACAATAAAAAAACCTCAAGTTCTTTTGGGGATCTAGATATCTGAGTGAAATCCACATATGAGTATGATACTCTCAACAATAATATAAACTTCAAGAGCAATAACATAAACTTCAATAATAAACTTTATTCGACAACATGAAACAACACCATTCGACATCAAAAACCCAAATATGAGTACGATACTCTCATATCGAAACCTACAAGAACCATCATATTCACCGTAGTGTGACAAAAATGAGTACAAATTCCACATTTTTTGGCAACAATGAACCATCCTATTCGCCGTTGTGTGACAAAAAATACATAAAATTGGCAATAAACGAGAATGATAATCTCATATCGACTCCTATAGTAAGAAATTCACAATATTCGACAACAAAATAACATTGAAACAGAGCATTAAGACAAATTTTCTCAATCCACCATTGATTATCATACCTAGGGTTTTGAATGCCAATATCGATTCTTCATTACGAGAAGGAGGGTTACAAAATGAAGATTAATGGGGATAGATATCTTACTTTTGGCCACCGTATTCGTTGAAATGGTAGGATCTCCCGAAAATTTTAATGTACGAATCTTTAGATATGGGAATCGCAATCTTCTATGCAAGTTCTTCAGAGATTTTTTTTATGTCGAGAGATGGGGTATCATTTTGGCATAGGATTATGAAAAAACATGGGCTAGTTGCTATGCTGAAAAAATCATTCCAGTCAACTTTGGCCTAATATGGAAACTAGACGTTACAATTTCGTATGACGAGAATGCGAGAAATGGTTTTTAGCCTAATTTGAGGGGCATTTTTGGTACACTGTATGATAGTAGGACTTGATGGAATACGTGTTTAGATTTTGGTCCTTACCTCTAAATAGGATTCTAAAATGGGATATTAGATTAAATCACCCTATCAAATACTCTATATATATATATATACATGGGCCGAAGAGAGCTGCAAAAGAGTTTGAGTTTCCGATTCTCCCAATTGAATCTGGATAACCTAAACCCATCATGAAAACAAAGAAGAATTTGATTAGAATCCACCATTTAATGAACCTAACAAAAATTATCTAATGAAATTGGAAGGTAAACTATGAAGAATAGAGGATGTGAAGAACATAAAAAGCGAAGAAAGTGAAGAACGAACAGTAGAATCTCAGCAAATCCAACATCAAACTAACAAATTGAGTAAAAGTTTCATCAAATCCCACCAAAAAACCAAGCAATCGGCAAATGACCAAGAAGAACTTCAACAAATCACCAAGAGCAGCCAAAGAGGAAGGTTGAGAATCCAAAATTTTTTGCAAATCATCAAGAGGAATTTTAACAAATCAAAGAGGTATCCAAAATAGATAATCAAATACATAACTTTATAGAAGATTTTCTTTGAGAATTTGAACACAAATCACTGTTTGGAGCTGCTGTATACAGTAATTTTTAAAAAAAAAATCCATTTAGAATGCTCTCTAAATCTTTCCTAAGCTCGCCAGAAATAGAGAACCATTTCTAGCTACCTTAAAATGGCGAGGTGGATGGCAAGCCGGTTGGAGCTTGGTTTTTGCAAATTTCTCACCAATTTAGCGAAGGAGGCTTAATGGCAAGCTCGGTTGGAGCTGCTCTAAGTGGCTGTTTGGGATATCTAAAAGGTTTGGTTTTGAAAAGGTCTAGCTTTTTGAAGAAAAAAAAAGGAATAAAAAAATTTAGAATGTTTGGGATAATTTTTTGTAGTAAATTTTTGCTTTTTTACTTTTTATTAAAATGTTTAAAATGTCATTACTTTTAACTTTTAAATTGTAGTGTTCGTGATATTGGCACATCTTTTTATTTTTGTGAGTAGGGTTGATTTTTTTAAGTAAGGGTATTATAGTAATTTCATTTAAAAAAAGTTAAGGTGTTTGGAATATGTATTGTCTTTTTTCCGTAGATTAAGAGTTTAAAAAGAGTTAGTTAACTTTTTTTTAGACCAAACAGGGCAGCTTAAAAGTTAATTTTTTTTTTTGTAAAAAAAATTAACTTAAAAGCTATCCCAAACAGGCCCAAACTTCCTAAAGATTTCTTATGCTTTTAAATTAAGGTAGTACGTACATGAGAACTCCATTAACGGTTGTCTTGTCCATTGTTCTTATCTTACTTTCATTCATGTATTACATGTTTCACACTATTTTTAAGTTTTTAGAAAAATGATAAATTACACTTACCTCTAGTATGGTTCTTTAAATATAGATAATTCTTTTTAAATATTTGAACTTCACTGATCTCCTTTGTTGATTTTTTTGGAATGACTCCATTAAAGAATATGGTAAATTTACGTTATTGCTCTTACTATATATATATATTGCTTAAACAGTTTGGTAGGAGTATAATTTGTTTTGGTAGTTCGATCAAAAATCTTATTTGTTGGATTTATTTTGGCGTAAGTCTCTTCTAAACACTAACAACCCAATAAATCCTATATTGATTAATTATACTAAAAATACTCTAAATACACCATTTTTAGGAAATTTGGTTCCTCAATATTGATCTTTCTGGAAAATCTATGACAAAGTGTTCATGTTTAATTTTGTGATATGCGACACTTGTTTCTTGGGAGTTAGAATTATATGTTACAACATAGGCTAAGTTTAGAAACAAGAAAAATAGTACAATTACTACAAATAGGTTTGGATCGCTCAATCCCTCTTGGTTGCGAGGCAACTTTAACATCTGCTAGGGTGGAGCAGCCGTATTGATACACACATGGATTATTTTAGAAAGATAGCAGCTTTAGAGCGTGGTCGTCCAGAAAAATCTTTCTAGAGTCTTGCTTGATGATTCTATGATATATTGAGAGCATAACGAAGATTTATTAAGCGACATTCTCCTTATTCTTATCCTAAGCTTGGGTGGATTCTCAAGTGTTAAAGACTAATGGTGGATTCCAACGACAAACAAGCACGGATTGGTGTACGAGGATTCAGCAAGAGGTTCTTTACGTCAATAGGTTGAGGATTCAACCACGAGCTATAAGATTCTTTGTAACTAAATGTTTATTTTAGTGCTAGTTTCTCATATTTGGATAAGTCCCGTGGTTTTTACCCTTATTAGAATTTTTCATGTAAAAAATCATGTGTCGTCTCCTTTGTGTGGTTTGTGTGATTGCTTGGTTGCCTAGAATCCGTTGGAACAAATCAAATCGATTATTTTTCTAAAAAAGGTAAATAATTTTTTTAATTGGTATCAAAGTAGGCCACTTCTTCTTAAAATTTGACCTATGGTATTTGATTTGCTCTAATGGATTTTTTGAAAAAAGGCTTGTCTACCAGTAGACTCCCCTCCTTGACGGATCCAATTATCCTTTTTAGAAGGTTAGAATGAGAGCTTTCTTAAAATCTATTAATGAACGTATTTGACTTGCTTTTTGTAGAAGGATACAAGTGTCCCACTATGGTAGTTGATGGAAAAATCGTCTCTAAGCCTTCGACTAAATGGGACAGAACTAATTTTAAGGATACTAATTGGAATAGTAAGGCCATGAATACCATCTTTAGCAAAGTCACACAAGAAGAATTTCATAGAATCAGTATGTGTGATTTTGCTAAAGAAGCATGTGACATCTTTCAGGTCACTCATGAAGGAACACAAACTGTAAAAATCTCCAAACTTTAGCATCTAATAACTAATTTTAAAACTATTCGCATGGAAGATGACGAGAAGTTTAATGATTTTTATGGAAAGTTGAGTGATATAGTTAATACTTCTTTTAATCTTGGTGAAAAATTACCTAATTCCAAAATCGTTCGGAAAATTCTCAAATTCTTATCTAGAGGTTTCCAACCTAAAGTGACTGCGATAGAAGAGAGTAAAGACATAAATACTATCACTGTTGATAGCTTAGTTGGAAACTTGCAAACCTACGAGCTGAACTTTCAAAACAACAAAACTTTAAAAAATTTTATTTTTATCTCAGCTCAAGGATTTGCAAGTAATTCTGATGACAAGTTCGATCCTAGGATGATGGATTTATTTGTTAAAAATTTCAAAAAGTTTTAAAAAAATAAAAGCCTAATCAGAAAGAAATATCACATAAGAGGAATGGTAATAACAAGTTTAGAAATTGGTCCAAATTCTTTGACAAAAAATGGACAAAAAAATAAAATCTTGGCCCTCAGTGCTATGAATGAAAATGATATGGACACATTGCTTAAGAATGTCGTAACAAGTTAAAAAAGAAGCAAAAAGTATTTATTGTAATGTGGGATGACAAAAGTGAACCTGATTTGAGTGATGAAAATGATGATCACGATGGCGATGGCAATGGCATTGCTTTTGTTGCATCCATCTATGAGGAAACCATTAAGACCGATAAAGAAAATTTTGGGAGTGACCCTAGTGAGCCTAAAAATGAGGAAAATATATGTAATGAAGAAGAAAGTGAGGCTCTCTAACAAGCTTATGGAAAGCTGTATAGAGAGAGTTATGTGTTAACCAAACAAAATGTCAAATTGGTACAAAAACTCAAAACAAGTGAAAAGAAGAGAGAGAAAGTAATGCAAGAGCTACTGATGGCTCAAGAAAGAGAGGTGAGCCTAAAACTGAATTGGATATCCTTTGTGTTAATCTTGAAAACTGCAAATAAGACAGGAAATGATTTTAGTTGATTAATGATGATCAAATTTCTAGAATATCTACTTTAGGAAAGAATCTCAATGCTAGCCTTATTAAAAATGCTAAAATGCAATCTCAAATAACAGGTCTTGAAAACCAACTATAGGGAGCTAATGCTACTTTTAAGAGATGGAATGTAGGCTTAGTGGCATTGGATGGATTCCTAGCAGATCAAAAACCTGCAAAGGACAAAGCAAGTCTTGGATACATTAGAGGTTTATTTGGGAATGTGTTAAAGGGAATGGAGAAGGTGAGCCATCCGACTCAGACATCTAGTGCCCCAACTTTTGTGAAACCTATAAAGGGTAAAGAGATCGATGTAATATGGGCAATTGCTGGTTCATCTAAAACCTTTGGTGTAAAAGAAAAAATCAATCCGATAAGACCACCATTCAACATGGTGAGGTAAAGCAATCTAACTTACTTCCCATATATCATTATTGTGGTATACCTGGTTACATACGTTCAAACTGTGTAAAATTGAGAAGGATGTAAGTTAATAATAAGGTTTTTGTGCCTATATGTCAACACTATGGGATAAAGAGACATATTAGATCTCACTACATTAGACTGTTTAACCAAAATAGTATTAGGTTTGACATACCACATTGACCTAGAAAAGCTTGGACTTCGATTCCAAAGTCTGTGTCGTTGACAACTAAGAAAATTTGGATTCAGGCTAGAGACCTAAAGTGTAATGTTGTGCATGATGCTATGAGAGCTCAAAGCTCCGACGTGTGGTATTTAGACAGTGGTTGCTCTCGCCATATTTCTGGAGATAGGTCTATGTTTATTAGCTTGGACACACGTAATAGTGGCCTTGTGACTTTTGGGGATGGTAACACATAAAAAATAATCGGTAAGGGATTTTTATCTACCCCAGGTCTTCTCAAATTGGATAATGTTCTTCTAGTTGATGGCTTAAAGGCTAATATTTTAATGAAGTACATTTTTCAAAAAATGATTGTCTAATTTTGGATAAAAAGGGAAATACTGACATACATGGAGTTCGTACATCTAACAATTGCAATGGTATAGTTCTCTTAAATGTTGAAACTTTTCATACGGCCAAGATTAATGATGCTGATTTATGGCATCGGAGACTAGGTCATGTAAACATCAAAGATTTATCTAAAATTGTTAATAAGTAGTTGATTAAATGAGTACCTAAAATGGAAAGCCCGTCTAACAAAGTGTGTGGAGCCTATCAAATCGGTAAATAGACCAAAGCCCCCATAAGTGGATCGATAGTGTGGCAACCAAAGTACCTTTGGAGTTGGTTCATATGGACCTAATGGGTCCCTCAAGGACCGAGAGCCTAAGAGGAAAGAAGTACATTTTTGTTGTAGTGAATGACTTCTCTTGCTATACTTAGGTAAATTTCTTGAAAGAAAAGTTTAAAACTTTTGGTGCTTTCAAGATTCTTAGCATGAAGCTTCAGAATGAGAAAATGTTCATAACCAATTTGTTAAGGTTGTATACTAAAAAAATCATGTTTTTAATTTTTGGTATTATTTTTGTCTATTAATAAAAACTATTTTTCCATTTTAATAAGAATTTGAATGAGTAATGTGGGCATTTCATTATTTATTTAGTATTGTACATGAATGTCTTTTATTCTAAGTAATAGTTAATCTGGTGTGTAGAGTTCAGTTTGCACATAGAAGACACGATTATTGATTTTTGTAGAATATAATTTTTGATTCACAGTCTTAGGTAGATTTGGACACACCATCGGTAGGACTATGACATAGTATTTTATTAGATCTGTCTTGATTACGGGAACGGTATAGTTCCGACTATAGTTCTAACTCAATATGCTAGTACACTTTATGTGTATTGAACAGGTCCGCATTAAAATAATTAATTTTATACTGACTATATAAATTAATTAAATCTCATGGTTATTATGAATGCTTATACTTTTAACCTCAAAATAATTATTAAACATATATATTTAGTATTCGTTATTTTGATTCATTAAAGGTTGCAATATCTTTTACGAGTCTATAATCCCGGTGAATTGAATAATGACATTATTTATATGCTGGATATTAATTATTGACGAAATCTACGTCATGAATAGGGATTAATGATATCTCCTTAAGAAAACTTATAAATTTCAATTATGTCAAACCTTACAAGTGAATTTTATAATTCGACATATTAAATAAGTTAAGCAGAAAGTATTAAAGATTTTTAGAAGACGCCGATTAAATATAACTATCAATAATTTAATTTAATCGACGAGTATTTATAATTTTAACGTGAGGAGAATAATAAGCATTTAATCACATGAGCTTGAAAGTTCGATTTTGAAAATAAGGCTAGGAGTACAATTACAATTATTTAGTTGTATGATTTGTAATTTATGCTTTAAAAAAATAACTTTTCGACCGAAGTGAGTTTTTCTAATTATATTATAAACTCGTATCTTATTTATTTCATAGGTCCCTGTTGTACCCTATTTATAGGCCGTCATAAACCCTAGCCACCAAATAACTAACATTCTAGGATTTTCACGTCTTGTGAAATCTGAAAGGGAAAAAGGTGGGCATAGAGGGTTTTGAAGCACGAAGGATCAAAGCTCACGCTTTGTTCGTGTCTTCGGCATTTAAGAATACAACAGAAGATCTGAGCGGAGAAAAGATTGCAGGTTATCTACTATGTTAATCTTTGAATTTATGTTTAAGAGCTAAAATGTGATCAAACTAGAAGGATCACATAGGTATAATCCCTATTCCGTCTTGTGGGAGTACTGGGTTTCAATTTTTGGTTTCGGGAAAAATTAAGGTCTTTTCGTACTGGTTTCTGTCTGGACAATTTCCTTGTCCGCCCAGACGGATTGATGCAGTACAATATTTTTTGTTGTCTGTTCTTCGTTCCGCATTGAGTTTGATTCGATTCGTATTCACCATCGTCGTATCTTGGGATTTCGATCCCTTCAAGTGGTACCAGAGTAGTCTTTTTGCTGCATATGGATTGAATCAACTCTATGTTGTCCATATCTATTGATCTATGTATATGGGATTCGGGTAGACTAGAACTGTGCTAACCTTTGTTTTATATCATTCTATCCCGACTTTATGGCCATACATGAATGTATGTTTGAATGCATGTCTTGTATGACGATTGGTTTTTGGTTTCCACAACATTTGAATCGTGGTAGAATCAATGTGAACTCCATTGAAGGCATAAGATCTTGTGTAATCTTCTCCCCTATGTAGTTTTGGATATGAACTCCTGATATAGAGGCCTGAGATCCATTATTGTAATCTACAACCGGTTGAAGACGGAGATTTGGATGAGTTTTGAAGGACTTAACGACATTATCGACGAGTTATATGTATAGTAGAGCAGCTTTAGATGGAAGAACGGCACAGCTGTGGTTCAAAAAAGCAAAGTGATGAAATCCCGTTTCGTTCGGACGCCCAAGCGTCCATCCAAATGATAAAGTTTTTAGAGGAATTCTGTAAGGATGCCCTAGCGTCCGTCCAGACTAAAAGTTACTGGTGCAAAATCGTCCAGACGGCGGACAACCTGTCCAAACAGAATGGCCCAGTGATGACTTTTTGGTCAAGGATTGAGCCAGTGTGTTTGCAGTTTTTGATGCTACCCCCAGGTCCTGTTGAGGTTCTGCCCCTAAACCGCATAACCTGACCGGGTAGATTGAGTCCCATGATGCGCGAGCAAACAAGAATGCCTCGAGATCAAGAGGCGGCTCAAAAAAATCATATTTTTTCAGATGACCGTAATAGCCGGGATTATCTATTTATTTACTATCTTATGAATGTTTATAATTGTTTATTGTTTTGTTGTGGATGTTTGATTCTGGACAACATGGACAACCAATCTTATTGCACGCTTTGCAGAATTTAATATAAATGAATTCGTAATTACGAAATTAGTTAATATGAGTAACTGGATAATAAAATTAAATTTTTAAGTTTTTATATAAAATTAATTTTTTATAAAAAAAATTAAAAATTTTATTAGTTACACTTATAACATAAAAAGATTGGTTTTAATCAGAATCTTTGTAACGTGTGGTTTATTTGAAAATTATGAATTTGTTAAAATTAAACAGTTATTATAACCCTTAAAAATATTTTTAAAAGTAAGTAGGTGGGAAAATATATTACATATAAATCTCACGATCTTTATCACTTGTTTGTAGGTGATGCAATTAATTTTGTGCATTGGCCTCAATGTCTTCCTCCCTACTAGTCAGAATTAATTGCA
Source organism: Heliamphora exappendiculata (assembly GCA_034768845.1). Lineage (NCBI taxonomy): Eukaryota > Viridiplantae > Streptophyta > Magnoliopsida > Ericales > Sarraceniaceae > Heliamphora > Heliamphora exappendiculata. Next base: position 15,582 of record JAOTRH010006172.1, read on the forward strand.
GTATTACCGGTACGGATCTCCTTTAGAGATAATTCTGGATAATTGTTAGTGTGGATCACTTCTCTATCTGAAGGGTTCAATGTGAAGCAATTGATTAGGTAATGGTTTGCACTTAGTTATAAATAATAGTATACTCTTCATCTGAGTCACTGCTATTATTTACAAGGCCAAAGATATGTTAGCTATTTAGTTTTACTTGGCATGATTTGTTACCTAGATAGTAAAATTAGTAGGTATTGGCTTGTTTGGGCAAATGATGAATAGTAGGCGACCTTCCCATCGAGACATGTTATTCACGGTATACCAGACAGTTAGCGAGTTCTTTTTAAAATGATAAAGGGAATCAATTTTTAAAATGAATTCAAAGTTTTTGCTCATCATAATTAATGATTTTTAATTATGTGATTCTCAGATATTAAAATGGCTTTCAATCCTCTCGCAACCATACCCAAAGAGAATAAACTAACTTGTCGTAATTATATTGATTGGAAAAGGATTCTAAATATTATGTTAACTGTTGAGGATTATAAGTTTGTACTCAAAGAGATATATCCACCAAAGCCTGATGAGGGGACAACCGATGAGGAAGTCTAACCTTATCAGAAGTGACAAAAAACTGATCAGATGGCGTAGTGTTACTTTTTGGAACCTTTGCTAAATGTATTTAAACATCAGCATCAGTGTATGTCTAGTGCCTATGATATGATTATGAACTTCAAAGAGATATTTAGAGATCAAAATCGTGCGGCTAGGCAGGTGTCCATGAAATCCCTGATGAACACAATTATGGCTGAAAGTACCCCAGTTAGGGATCATATTCTGAAGATAATTAGTCTTTTGAATGACTGGAGATCCATGGAGATGAGATTGACAGAAAAACTCAAGTTGATATCATACTCCTGTCACTTCCTAATTGCTTTAAGTAGTTTTGCCTAAACTATATCATGAATAAGTTGTAGTATTCCTTAGCAGAACTTCTTAAAAAATTTTAAGCAACTAAGGGTGTTCTTAAAAAGTCAATCAGTGCCTTCGTAATTGAAAAAGGGTTCTACTTCTAAGCCGAATGGCAAGAAGAAGAAAAAAGTTCAGAAAGAAAGTGGCACAGCTTCCAAGGTAATTAGTAGGCCACGAATTAATGTGAAAAAGTCGAAAGGCATCTATTTTCACTGCAACCAGGTAGGGCACTAGAAGAAATAATGTCTAGTTTATCTCGCTAAGCTGAACAATTTAGGTAATGCCTATTCACCAGTTGTTGATACGTGTTTAGCGATGTTATCTACCAATCCTTGGTGTGTAGATACGGGAGCCACTAATTATATTTGTAATTCATTGCAGGGGTTTTAAAAAATCAGACAATTTAGTAATTTGGGGATTTACCTGTACATGGGTATTAATATAAGGGTGACAGCAATTATAATAGAAGACGTCACTCTTAATTTTAGTAGAGACAGGACTTCAATTTTGAAAGCTTGCTTTTATGTACCTTCCATAAGAAGGAATTTAATTTCAGTTTCTAAATTGATTAAAGATGAATATTTTATTTATTTTAATAACTCTATGGTTATTAAGGATAATAAATATTTTATCTGTTTTGATACATTAGTGGATGATTTATATATTATTAATCCTATCTCTACAACATTATAACTGAATGAATTAAATAACACTTCTAATTTATAATGTAAGATAAAGGAACTTTCTAAGATAAACTAAACGTGTCTTTGGCACTTATGCCTAGATCATAACAATCTAAAAAGTATTAATCAACTCGTTGAAAATGATTTTTTGATTTCATTGGAAGTTGAGACATTTTTAATATGTAAATCTTACTTAGAAGAAGAAAAGATGACAAAGAAGTCATTTTCAGCCAAAGCTATAGAATCAAAAAATTGTTGGAATTGGTTCACTCTAATTTATGTGAACCTATGACAATTCGGATAGAGGAGACTTTAAGTATTTTGTCATTTTTATTAATGATTACTCAAGGTATTGGTATATTTATTTGATGCACTATAAGTCTGAATTCTTTAAAAAATTCAAAGAATTTAAGATAGAAATAGAGAAACATCTAGGTAAATATATCAAGACACTATAGTCCGACCATGGTGATGAGTACCTCTTCGGAAAGTTTAGGAACTTTTTAGCAGAGGCAGAAATTACATCTCAATTGACTACACCGAGCACTCCACAGCAGAATGGCAAGAATTACATCCCAATTGTCTGAATGTGGTTTATTTGGTATTATTTTTATTTATTAATAAAAATTATTTTTTTATTTTAATGAGAATCTGTATGAGTAATGTATGCATTTTATATTAATTTAATATTGTGCATGAGTATCTTTTATTTTATATAGAAATTAATCTAATGTGTAAAGTTCGCCTTATACACAGAAGACTAGATTATTGGTTCTTGTAAAATATAAGTTTTGATTCATAGTCTTAGATAGATTTGAACACACCATCGGTAGGGTTGTAGCACAGTGCTTTAGTAGATCTGTCTTGATTACGAGAAATAGTACAATTTCGACCCATTGCGCTAGTATATTTTGTGTGTATTCAATAGGATCGCGTTAGAATAATTAATTTTATACTGAATATATAAATTATTTTACACCCCATGATTATTATACGTGTTTATACTCTTAATCCCGAAATAATTATAAAACATGTATATTTAGCATTTGTTATTTTGATTTATTAAAGAGTATGATTTTTTATGGATCTATAATTCCGGTGGGTTGGATAACGACATTACTTAAATGGTGTATATTAAGTATAGACGAAATCTACGTCTCGAATAGGGATCGATAATACCCCATTAAGAAAGCTTATTAGTTTTGAATATGACAAATCATGCAAATAGATTTTATAATCTGACATATCAAATAAGTCAAGCAGAAAGAATTAAGAATTTTTAAAAGATGTCGATTAAATATAATTGTCAGTAATTTAATTTAATCGATGGATATCTGTAGTCTTAATGCGGAAAGAATTATAAGCATTTAATAACAGGAGCTCAAAAGTTTAATTTTGAAAATAAGATCGGGAGTGCAATTACATTTCTTTAGTGATCTGATTTGTAATTTATATTTTTAGAAAATTACTTCTGGGTTAAAGTAGGTTTTTCTAATTAAATTACAATTTTGTGTCTTATTTACTACTTAAGTGCCTTATTTATTCCTTAGGTCCCTATTGCAGCCTATTTATCCGCCGTCATAAACCCTTGCCACCAAATAATTGACATTTTAGGATTTTCACGTCTTTTGAAATACGAGAGGCAAAAAGGTAGGCAGAGAGGGTTTTGAAGCACGAAAGATCAAAGTTCACCCTTTGTTCGTGTCTTCGGTATTTAGGAATACAACAGAAGATCCAAGTGGGAAAAAGATTACAGGTTATCTACCGTGTTGATATTTGAATTCAAGTTCAAGAGCTAAAATGTGATCAAACCAGAGGAATCGCATAGGTATAATCCATATTCTGCCTTATGGAGGTACCGATTTTCGTCCGGATAGTTTCTCTGTCAATTCGGACAAATCGATGCAATAAAGTTCTTGTTGTTGTCTGTTCTTAATCCCGTGTTGTGTTTAATTTGATTCGTATGCACCATCATCATATCCTGAGATTCTGATCCCTTCACAATTCTATTAAGTAGATTAGGTCTGACTATGGAAAGGAGTTTGAGAACTCTAAATTCATTCTTTTCTATGAATCACAAGGCATTCACCGTGAATTGTTTGCCTTCAGAACTCCTCAACAAAATGGGGTGGCAAAAAGGAAAAATCGAGTCGCTAAAGAAATGGCTCAGGTTATGCTACATGATAGGAATTTTCCCTTAAGATTTTCGAGAAAAGCAGTGAATACTACTTGTTATATCATTAACCGTGTTTATCTCAGACCTGGAACTCTTCACACTTCCGATGAACTCTAGAAAGGCACTAAACCAAATGTAAAGTATTTATGAATATTTGGGAGTAAGTGCTATATTTTTTGTGATAGATAACAACTGGGTAAGTTGGATGCTCGGAGTGAAGAGGGCATTTTTATAGACTATTCCATGAATAGTAGGGTTTATCATGTTTATAATCCTAAAACATTTACTATTATAGAATTTGTAAATGCTGTCATTGATGATGAAATATCTGTATTATCTACCGACATTGACTTGAACAATTCACAAGAAATCAGCATTGAAGAGGAACGAGCGAAGGTGGAGGAAATATCCAAACAAGAGAAAACTCAACAGGATTCCATAGAAAGTGCTCAAGATCCTCAATTAAAAGCCTTAGAACCCAAAGGTCTAAAACCATTAGCGAGGGTGAAACTTAAGCACCCTATCAGCCAAGTTCTTGAAGAAGTAATAGATAAGATGTGAACATGAAGACAAATGCAAGAGGAGGTAACCTATCTATGTCATGTGTCTTTAATTGTACCAAAGAATGTGCATGAAGCTTTACTTGATGATTGTTGAATAAATGATATACATGAGGAAGCAGAACAATTTGATAGAAACAATGTAAGGAAAATAGTTCCTAAACCGTTTGATAAGAAATGTAGTAAGAACCAAATGGATTTTCAAGAATAAAACTAATGAATTTAGTGAGATTGTTAGGAATAAAGCTAAACTTGTGGCTACAGGGTACACTTAGGTATAAGGAATTGCCTTTGATGAGACTTTTGCACTTGTTGCTCTTCCCTAGTCAATTAGGATTCTATTTGCTATTGCTTGTAAATTGAAGTTTAAATTGTTTCAAGTGGATGTGAAAAATGCCTTCTTGAATGAGGATCTAAGGAAAAAAGCTATATGGAGCAACCCAAAGGATTTGTGGATCCTACATACCGTAATCATGTCTTAAAGCTTAGGGAAGCCTTGTACGAGCTTAAACAAGCTCCAAGAGCCTGGTACAAAAGGTTGACATCTTTTTTGCTAGAAAAGGGATTCTCTAGGGTTGGTGTAGTTAGGACTTTGTTCATTTTGACTCAGAACCAAACTATTCTGATAGCACAAATCTATGTCGACGATATAGTGTTTAGGTCTACTGATAATTCTCTACTGAAATTTTTTTTTTCTGAAATGAGGAAGGAGTTTGAGATAAGTCTGATGGGAGAACACTCCTATTTCTTAGGTCTTCAAGTCAAACAGATTGGGTCGGGTATGTTAGGACCCTATAAGTGTCTCGACCAAGCCTAGCAAAGATGAGTCTGGTAAACCTGTTGATCAGACCATATATTAGGGTATGATAGGGAGTCTTCTCTACTTGACAATGAGTCGACCTGATATTGCATTCAGTGTTAGTGTGCGTGCTAGATACCATGCCTCTCCAAAAGAATCCCATCTTTTTGCAGTCAAATGGATTATAAAATATGTAAATTGGACATTGGATTATAAGATTTGGTTCACCTATGATACCACAACTGATATCATAGGTTTTTCAAATGCAAACTGGGCCAGGAGATTAGATGACAGGAAAAGAACCTTTAGTGGGTGTTTTTTACGTAGGGAAAAATCTTGTGTCATGGCATAGTGAAAATCAAAATGCCTTCTCTCTTTCCACAGCAGAAGCTGAATACATAGTAGCCGGGAGTTGATGCACTCAGCTTCTGTGAATGAAGCAGATGCTTTCTGATTACAGCTTTGATCAGGGTTTCATTGTGTTATATTGTGATAACACGAGTGTTATCAACATCTCTAAAAACCCTGTTCAACTTTCTCAGACCAAGCATATTGACATCTCCCAACACTTGATTCGTAATCTGGTGGAAGAAGGTACAATCACTCTTGAGCATATTGACACAGAATTCCAAAGAGCATACATCTTTACCAAACCTCTTGACCATCTTCAATTTAAGTTCCGCAAAAAGACTCTAAGAGTCTGTCTTATTGAGTGATTCTTTTCTCCTTATTTATTCCATTCTATTATTTTGTTTATAATAATAATAATAATAAAGGAATGTGAGGAACAATTTTAAAGTGTTAGGAATTGGTTTCTATGCATTGTGCTTAACTTGATTGAAATTCCTTTACCTCCCATTTGAGACTTAGTACACTTTATGTCTTTTGGATAACCATATTCATATAACTTTGGAACATATTTAGAAATGATTCTATTTTGTACGCTCTTGAATGTCATTCCAATGCAAGGATCCTCCGAACTTAGGATCAAAGAATTATATGGGTCTTTCTTACTTCTAGTTTTCTAAGATTACATAAAATGACCTTATAGTGGTGACCTACAAGAACCTAAGGTTTAAACACCCTCCTTCTTCTGATTCTATATGTTTGGCTTGAGAAAATGGTTATCCATACAAATTTTATTTTTTCGTTCACATTAGTGTGAAAACCGCAATTAAAAGTAAGAAAAAAAAAGAGGAACATGTTGTGGCGCCAGGATTTTGGATTTTTACAAAAATAGGGAATTCAATAGTTATTTTGAAAACTTTTAACACCTTGAAAACTAAAAGTTTTGGAAACACCGTTTGTTTGAAAATTGAAGTCATCACTTAGTTTTTGAGAAAAATCAAGAAAAATAAATAGGAGCCACTGATCATTAAAATATTTAACTAGAGAAAACATGGGTTCAGCGAATAAGGTAGGAACCGGAAAAGGCGTTAGGCGCCCCGTTTGCCCAACTGTGAGGCTGGCCTGTACTAATCATTATTGGTTCTTAATTAGTTTTCTTAAATGTATGCAAATACAAAAAATAAGGGTAAAGAGAGAACAAGCAAAATCAAGTAAAAAAATACATAT
>JAOTRH010006183.1:0-23707 GCA_034768845.1 Heliamphora exappendiculata
AACGGGATCGGCCTCCCAATATTCCGTTACGTAACGGCCGATCCGTTACGTAACGGACGTTATTTAGAACCCTGGATACAACTATAAATTATGTAATAACGGAGGATAAGATTGTGATTTTGTCCTCAGGCATACAAGAGGAAAAACGGTGAGGCCCTCAAGTTTTTAGAAATATGACACACGCACGGGGACATATATATATATATATACTATTATTAAGAGGGAAGTAGGGAACAAACATTTTAGTGTAAACCCAAAAGAAGCAAACTCACGCTTTTTGATTTCCAAAATTACCCAATAACAAATAATATTTTTTCAATTTTTTAAATGTTAATTTCCTTAACTACAAGGGCAAATAAATAAAGGGCAAATTGGGAATGGGTCCTATTTTAAGAAGGTAGTTGAGAATAAGTCTTTTTCAAAGGTTGTGTATTTCATAAAATCCTTTTTTAAATATCCAGAAAGAAATGGACCTTTATACCCATTTTTAAGTTTAATTGAATTTATAATTAAAATGAAAAGATTTGCAAAAAAATTTGTTTTATTAAATAGCAGTTACCAACGTTCACGGAATCATATTCCATGTTGATTGTGTTTTGAAAAAAATCTGTTTTATTAAATGGCAGAGTTTGGTCACTTTGTTTTTTGCAATAATGTTTTACTTAATCCATTTTATGTTATTTTTCGTCATCTTTGGTAAAATTGCAGAAAATGATACACATTAATTAAGTGGCCGTTTCATTTTTTGTAACACAAAATGATGCACGTTGTACAATATCACATTAACTGGAAATTATACACATTAATAATATTTTGGTTAATCCATTTTATGCTATTTTTCGTCATCTTTTGCTAAAATTGCAGAAAACGATACACATTAATTAAACAGGCACTTCATTTTTGTAACAGAAAATTATACACGTCACAATATCAGTTTTAAAAATAGTACAAATGGAACAATGTCCCGAAATGTTCTAAAAAAATGTTATTTTTTCATGTTTAACATTTTAGGAACTTTTAATGTGTATCATTTCAAAAATTGATATTATTTTAGACGCTATTTCATGTATATCATTTCTGAAAATGCTATTATTTCATGTGTGTCATTTTTTAAAATGAGTCAAATTTATATGTATTATTTAATGAAACCTTAATTGTATCATTTTCTGCTTTTTAATATATATGGAACGAAATGAAGTGGTCATTTGATTAAACCTTAATATGTATCATTTTTTGCGTTTTAGCAAATATAAAACGGCCAAGCAGTAGATGACGAAAAACGACAGAAAATGGATAAAAAAAATCATTATTATAAATGCTTCTATGCATTCGCCGTATAAATGAAGCTAAAAAAGTATCAAATTCTAGAGATCGTATGAAGCAGCGAAAATTAAGGAAACAATATTTGTGAAGTATTTGATATGATATAAATCATTCCATATACATCGTCAAGCCATTACTAACAGCCAAGGGTATAAAGGTAAAAAAAAATTAAAAAATTTAAAACAGAACCCAATGAAATATCTAACTTTTGAAAAGAAGTTATCCATAAACAACCTTCTAAAACGGGGCCTATCCCTTATTTACGCAAAAATAAATAAAAGAAAACCCCATATTACCCACTATATCTACTTTTCTTCCTTAACATCAATAATCTTGCACTGCTGCACACTACGCGTGCAATTTCTTTGTGTGTGTGTGTGTGTGTGTGTGTGTATATATATATATATATTCTTATGTGCTTCCTCCAATGCTTCTATAGAAAAACCATAACCCAAAAAGTCTGATAGATAACTCACATTGCAAGAACTTTAAAAAAAATATACATATCGCCCGTGCGTCATGCCAAAACATATTTCCTTCGTCCTTTCATCTTATTTAACTCTTTATAAAAGATAATATTGTTATTATTCTAGAGGAGAAGGATTGGGATCTACTGGTCCCGTCCAAGCTGGATGAGATGTCATGGATGAACGCCACGTGTATGCCTACACAAGAAAGGGGTGAGATGCCCGCCGGTGGCTTTATACCGGTGGACCCTCCGACGATCAAGTCAAGCAAGGGATTTTAGAGAAAAAAAACTTGAGAGAGAATTTTGACAGAGTTTAAGCTTAATAAAGAGAGCATACCTTTCATTCTAAGATTGTTGGCTATTTATAGGTAGAAATATACTTGACCCGCTTATGGAGTCTGACCCGACCCGAGCAGGTTGGGTTTTACTTCCTCTCTCTGATCAATGCATAGCAATTAATATCCTGATGATGACTTATCAGTGTCATCATTAGATATATCTGCAAAACCTTTATGCAAGTGCCTTTTGTCATGTCAAGATATCCATTAGCATTTAGATCTAACTTGGGCTAAACCACAGGCCTAATTTAGGCTAGGGCTAAGCCATCCGTATTGGGTGTCTTACTCCCTGAATAGGCCCACTTTCAACTGGTCTTTTATCATCGTATCACTCTTCTGATATGCGTATCGTGGGACATGATCCTCAACACCAACCATCTAGCTCGGCCTAGGGTTCAGACAATCCGTCTTGCTCGGCCATGAGTGCCGAGCATTCCTCGTAATGGTGCCGAGCACCATATCCTCGGGGTAAGGCCGAACTCCCCTTGAGCTCGGGCCTAACGTTTTGAAGTCTCCAGAGCCCTAACATTCTACCGAATAGCTCGGCTTATTGCCCGAGCTAATATGGATATGCCGAGGTATGTGCCGTACTGAAAAGGACTGTTGCTCTGTACGGCCCTCCACATGTGCTTACTTGGCTCTGGTCGGAACTTAATCCCCCTTAATTGCCCCCATCATCCTGTTGTTGTTCGGAAACTCGAGCAGCTGGAAGATGATGTGATGTTCATGCTCGATTTTTCAAAGTGCCTTTGATCGGGAGGCTTGTTGAGCAAGCTTCGCTGAGGTATTGTCCCTTAGCCTCCTCACACGCCAACGGTCATTTCTGCCGCGTGGCAGTCCCCTATCAGCTCTGCGGCGCATTTATTGCGTGCATTGAATGTGCATTAAATGCGTACGGCGCCAACTGTACCTTGGGTACAGAAATGTTGGCCGTCGCAATCAATAAATGTCAATCATTCGAGTTTATGACGATTGGGGAGCTCGGGTCACTTAGTCTGAGCACCGTTGTAGCCTTTCTAGTAAATCTGAAGGCTAACCTTGCTCGGAATATAGCACTTATGCTCTGTATCTCGGTACATTGCTGCTCGGGGAGCATTAATTTCTCATTTAATACACACGGCGCGCATTGCCCCAGGCGCCGTCTGTTGGCGCTTCGTTTGAAGGAGATGGGAGTGTACAAAAAAAGGGGGAAGCCCCTCTTTTCCCTCTTCTTTGCGAACTCCCATCTTTTCTCCCCCTTGGCGATCTCTGGCAACCTCTGTCAACTGCATCCACCACCCTTTGCGGCGGACTCCACCGAGTTGAAGATCTCCATTCTAGCACACACGACTTCTCTAAGGTAAAACTTGAATATCCTCTGTAACCCTTGCCGTATGCAAGTTTATTTTCGTTTATGTTTTCTGCCTTATTTGTGCCCTATGTGTCGTCGCCGCCGTGACACCTCCACGGTCCATGGTGGTGCCGTCACTGCTGGCGGTGGTAGCTGCCGCCGTTGTTGGTGGCAGCGCGGCTGGGGTGTCCCCTCTCGTAGAAAAACTTTAACAAAACTGAAACGCCCTTTTTTTTTTTTTAAAGAAATGGGTCGGTTAGCTAGGTATGTTGGTTCTCCAGCGGCTTTGGCCGAGCTCCACCGGGCTAGGTCCATCCCCGCGGATGTCACCATACACCAGACAGCCGAGCAAGAACACTGGACTACAAATGAGCCCGGAGGTGTTGTTTTCCCTCTTGTGGCTCTCTTGGAGTTCAGGCTGGAGTTTTTCCTCCCGAGCATCATCAGGGAGGCTCTGACGTTCTACCGGTTGTGCCCTGCACAACTCACCCCCAATGTCGTCTTTTCTATCTTGATGGGGGTAGTGTTACTGAATCAGTCAATAAATACTACTTCAAAACCAAGGAAGGCCGTCAAATAGTGCTGGACTTGAAGAACTCCCACAAGGGAGATTTAAAGGACTTCGTCGTGGTCGGGGGCAACTGGCAGCTCGGCCCTGGCGTCCTTGATCCTCGGGCAAGGCTGTGCCCAGTGAATCCGGGATCCCCAGGTAGCCGAGCTCCACCCCAAAGATCTTTTTGTCTTCATTTATTCATTCTGATCATATGAATACAAGTCGTTCTAACTGATCTTCATTTGTTGTACGTTTTGTTTTCCTTCACAGCTGTCTTCTGTAACACCGCCGCCGCTCGGGACAGAAAGGACAGGAGGGACGGGCGGATAAACATTGACCACCTGAGGCGAGTCCTTAATTGGGATAAAGAGGTGAGGTCATTCAGACGCTTATTCAACGGTGTCCCCATCTATCCTGACAAGCTCGGAATCCGACTTGTCTGGGTCGAGGACGAACAAGCCGAGGAAGGCCAGAACAACAGGGCCTCCACATCCAGTACAACAAGGCGGCGACCTTCAAGGTCCACCTCCCGAAGCCGTTCTCTCGAAGGACCCGATATGTCGAGAAGGGATCTTCTAGATGTCCTTATCGGCTCCACAACGGCAGTTGGTACGAGTACCCTGCAATCGCCGACCACCACGACCACAGCGCCGACCATCACAACCACTCAGACGACCACTCAAGCGAAGACAACCTGTGTGGCTCAACAGATCCCTCCTCCTCCATCCATGCAGCAGGCCAGGAAGAGGCAACCGGCTCAACAAGCCACCGATCGCCAGATTATGCGGCGTATTGATGAGACGGCCACTCCCCAACACCTTAGCGGACCTATAGGAGAGCCTGAGGTAACGGAGGCACCACTTTCCTTCTCTCCGACCTACCGAGGCAAAGCTCTCACTGCACAATACTCGGTGCAGGAGAGCCATCAGGTGGGCTGGGCTCTGGCGAAAAGTCTATGCCTGCCAAAGGATAAGGCGGAGTATGCGGCGATCTCGAACACCTCACTGACCAAGAGGGCCGCCCAACACATAATCGTGGTAAGTGCCTTTCTCGAGGTGAACACCGTTGTTAAATCCATCATTTGTTTTCTAAACTTATTTTCGTCCTGTGCAAGGCCTTCAAATGGGCATCGAGGCCTCCGACTGTTGCAAGAAGGTACAGAAGAGGTACGACCTCCTATACACCGAGGCGTTGAAGAGCAAAGAGGACATCAAGGTCCTTCAAGCCCAAGTGGGAGAGGCAGTGAAGGCCAAGAACGATGCCAAGCTCATGGCCTCTCGGGCAAGGGACTCTCTAAAAGAGCATGAAGCCAATCTAGCGTCAGTACTTGCACAGCTAGAACAGGCCAGGAAGTCTGAGGAGGCACTGCAGCGCACGTACGCGGATCTCCAAGAACTCCACTCCCAAACTGCCCAGGCAGCTCAGGCAAAGTTCAACGAGGGTTACGACAAGGCAGGGGACGATTATGCTGTGCAGGTCATGACAATGCAGAACCCACTATTCAAGATGGGTTAGGACGCTGCTTTGAAGGCTGCGTCTGTGGCTGAGGACTCCCACTTGTTCCAGGAGGTGCCGTGGCTTCAGCCGAGCATTCCTTTTCCTGAGAGGCTGGCTCATTTGCTCGGTCGGGTCAACCCGCCTGGGCAGGTCCTGGAAGTGCTGCCCCTTTCCGAAGTCTCCATCCCCCCACCGCCGTCCGAGCAGATACCTCCTCCTCCTCCTCCTCCTCCCCTACCAGCCGAACATGTGATGGATGCGTCCGAACAGGAAGCTAGCTATGAGGAATTAGATCCCCTCTGGCCCGAGATCGGACACGCTGACCTGAACGTTCCAATTGATCTAACGCTGGAGGAGGATGATGAAGATCAAGGAGGTGGTGTCCAGGAAGGGCAACCTGGAGATGGAGCAGCTGGAGAAGATCATGCCGCGCAGGGTAGTCCTCCCCTAGCCGAATAAGCCTTTGTAAAGAAAAAATCTCCCTCGTTTTTCAAGTTCACGATGCACGGCCTTATCTCCTCCTGTGAGGTCGGCTCGTGCTGGTTGTAATGAAAAATTTTGTATTAATGAAATTGCAATTCCATTTCCGAGCAAATTTCAGTTTCTATTCTTTGCCTTGTACTTTGTCTTCTTTTTGGTTTTTATGCAATTTTATGAAGCTCGGCCTCATATCGTTTTGTGAGGCTGAACAGGCTTCAATCACACTTGGATTGCACCGAGCTGTGATGCTTAACGACTTTACAAGATCACCTGAGCACTTTGAACTAATTCAAGCTATGTAGTATATAACTAAGCAAGTCCACCTGTGACCCAAGAATGAGATGTAAAAGATTCAAAATTACCAAGTCCAGCAAGGTCAGCTTGGATTATTCCTGCTCTGCTACATTGATGCTGTCTAACCAAGCTGGGTCATTCCTAGCCAGCAAAATTACCCAGGAATGAGATGTGGAAATCTTAAAATTACAAAGTCCAGCAAGGTCGGCTTGGATTATTCCTGCTCGGCCACATTGATGCTGTCTAACCGAGCTGGGTCATTCCTTGTCATGCATGACTTATCATCTGAGACCTGTTCTGCCTAGTCAAGCTACGACTTTCTTGCCCGGGCATGAGCTGAAGACATCTGGGACTTTTGTTGCCTAGCCGAGCTAGGGCTTTTTTGCCCAGGCATGACTCGAAGTCACCGGGACTTTTTCACTTAGCCAGGCTAGGACTTTCTTACCCAAGCGTGACTCGAAGTCACCGGGACTTTTTTACCTAGACAGGCTAAAACTTTCTTGCCCATATGTGACTCGAAGTCACCGGGAACTTTTCGCCTAGCCAGGCTAGAACTTTCTCGCCCAGGCGTAACTCGAAGTCACCGGGACTTTTTTGCCTAGCCAGGTTAGGACTTTCTCGCACAGGCGTGACTCGAAGTCACCGGGACTTTTTTGTCACCGGGACTTTTTTGCCTAGCCATGCTAGGACTTTATCGCCCAGATGTGACTCGAAGTCACCGAGACTTTTTTGCCCAGCCAAGCTAGGACTTTTGGCCTAGCCAGGCTAGGACTTTCTTGCCCAGGTGTGACTCGAAGTCACCGGGACTTTTTTGCGATGTCTTTAATCATGCACAAACTGTTGAAAAACTATGTTCATTCATTATCCCGAACAAATATACATTTCAAGCTTCAATGACAGAACTTTCTCAAATTCTATGCATTCCACGGCCTTGGGATTTGCTTTCCTTCCATATCTTCAGGTGTGTATGCTCATGTGCCCGCAATCGTCGTGACTTTGTACGGACCCTCCCAGGTCGGGCCTAACTTGCCATCAAGGGGGTCCTTTGTGTTAAGAAGGACCTTCCTGAGAATCAGCTCACCGACCTGGAAGCTCCTCTGGTTGACTCACCTGTTGTAAAACTTTGCAAGTTGCTGGTGGTAGGCCGCCAGCTTGACCAGAGCGTGCTCTCTTCTTTCCTCGGCCAAGTCCAAGTCCCGAGTAATGCAAAGGCTATTATTCTCGAACTCGAAGGCTTCAGTTCTAATCGTGGGCATCCCGATCTCGAGAGGGATCATAGGCCATGGAAAATGGTGTCTCCCCAGAAAAGCTTCTGGGGGTTGTTCGGTAGGCCCATAACACGGAGGGGAGCTCGTCCACCCATTTTCCCTTGGCCTTCTCCAACCTTCTCTTCAGCCCGAATAGAAGTATCTTATTCGAGATTTCTGTTTGGCCATTGCTTTGAGGAAACGAAGGCGTTGAGAAGTAAATCTTTATCCCGAGACCCGAACAAAAGGTCTTGAACAAGTTGTTGTCGAATTGCTTCCCATTGTCTGCAACTATGGTACGCGGAATACCAAATTTGGTGATGTTCTTCCATAAAAACTTCTTCGCGTCCACATCTCTGATGTTAGCTAAGGACTCAGCCTCCACCCACTTGGAAAAATAATCTGTAGCTACAATTAGGAACTTTTTATTGCCAGGTGCCTTAGGCAGTGACCCAACAATATCCAGTCCCCATTGGGCAAAAGGCCATGGGCTGGTGATCGGGCTGAGTTCCTCGGCTGGTTGCCTGTGCAAGAGAGCAAACCTCTGGCATTTCTCACACTTCTGTGAATACACACGTGCATCATTCTGCATGTAGGGCCACCAGTAGCCATGGCTTATTGCTCGGTGCGCCATGGACCTTCTCCTAGTGTGGCCCCCGCATATTCCTTCATGAAGCTCGAACAGGAAGTCCTGGACTCTGCTCGGGTGCACGCATAGCAAATAGGGTCCCGAAAAGGATCTTCTGTACAATTGACCCTTGGGGGTTAGCCAAAAATGTGCAGACTTGTGTCTGACCTTGTGCACTTCCTTCTTGTCCCCTGGGAGTTGGCCGTTGTTCAGGAATCTGACGATTGGATCCATCCAGCTCAACTCCTGTTCTTCTTCAATGGCATATACCTGCTGAGCAGTGGTGTCGATGCTCGAGCTCTCTTTCTTCTGCACTTCCACTGTTCTCTTTAGCTCGAGCTCGGTTGCTGAGGCTAGGGTAGCTAGGGCATCAGCGCGGGAATTTCTTTCTCGGCTGACCTGTTCAATCTGCACTTCTTCAAAACCTTTAACCAGATTGAGTGCTATGGACAGGTAAGCAGCCATCCAATCATCCCTCTCATTGTACTATCCAGTCATCTGATTCACCACCAACTAGGAATCGCAAAAAATTTCCAACTTTTTGATGCCGAGGAGCTCGGCGCTCCTGAGTCCAGCAAGCAATGCTTTATACTCGATTTCATTATTGGATGCTGGGAACCCCAGCCTTATGGAGTGCTCTATTACTGATCCGTCGGGGGAGATGAGGACCACCCCTGCTCCAAAGCCCTTCTGGTTTGAAGCGCCATCAGTGAATAACCTCCACCTTTGCAGTATTGTTGGCCGGGTTTGGGCGTTGGGTGCCCCATTTTCTTCTCCATCTTCCTTTCCTTCTGGTCATCCTTTCCCCCCAGCTCGGACTCGAACGTGGTTGGATCCGAGTTGAGTAAAGAACTCGGCCTGGAGAATTCGGCGATAAAATCTGCTAGGATCTGCACCTTCATTGCTGTTCTTAGCTGGAACTCGATGTAGTATTCCCTGAGCTCTACTCCCCACTTGGCAATCCTTCCAGAGAGATCAACTCGGCGTAGCAAGGCTTTGAGCGGGTGTGCAGTTAAAACAATGATTTTGTGGGCCTGAAAGTACTGTGCCAGCTTTCGAGATGCCATGACCAGGGCTAGTGCTAGATTCTCCAAGGGCAAGTATCTGGTCTCGGCATGGAGGAAGGTGTGGCTGAAATAGTAGATTGGAAGCGGTTCGGGAATGTTCATTCTGAGCAGGACAGCACTACCCGCGCGTTCGGACACTGCAAGGTACATATATAGCTCATCCCCAAACAAGGGCTTGAAGAGAAGAGGAGCCGAGGTCAGGTACTCCTTCAAATTTTGGAGCGCCTGATCACACTCCTCCCCCCAGACAAAATTCTTGCCCCTTTTTAACAACTGAAAAAAACGATGGCACGTATCTGATGATCGGCTGATGAATCTGTTCAGTGCTGCTGCCATTCCTGTCAATCGCTATATCTCCCGAACAGTCTTTGGGGGCTGTATATTCTGGATTGCAACCATCTGGTCTGGGTCTGCATCAATGCCTCTTCTACTGATCAAGTACCCCAAGAACTTGCCCAATTGTACTCCGAATGCACATTTTGACGCATTGAACCCCAACTTGTAAGCTTTCAACACTTCGAAGACGTTGCTCAGGTCGGCTAGGTGAACGTGCTCGTGCTCATGCACAGTCTTCACCACCATATCATCTATATAAACCTCAATATTCCGACCTAGCATAGGTTGGAATATTTTGGTCACCAGCCTCTGATAGGTTGCCCCAGCATTCTTCAAGCCGAAGGGCATGACCTTGTAGCAATACAGTCCTCTGGAGGTGATGAAATTGGTCTTCTCCTGATCATCCGGACTCAAAGCAATCTGGTGGTATCCCCTATAGGCATCCAAAAAACTCATGGTTCCGTGTCCGACGGCCGAGTCCACGAGCTGATCAATGTTGGAAAGTGGGAACGAATCCTTGGGGTAGGCTTTGTTCAAGTCGGTGAAATCAACACAGACCCTCCACTTCCCATTTTTCTTCTTCACATGACCACAGTGTTGGACAGCCATTGGGGGTCCTGCACCTCCCTCATTACCCCTGCCTCGAGCAATTTTTCAACTTCCTCTGCTACGGCCTCTGCGTGCTGAGCAGAGGACCTCCTCCCGCGCTGGACCACGAGCTTGTGTGTAGGGTTGACATTCAACTTATGCTGCATCACCTCGGGATCAATGCCCGGCATCTCATAGGGAGTCCAAGCGAATACCTCCACATTTGATCTGAGAAAGCTCATCAGGTTGGTTTCATCTTGCTCGGTCATATGGGAGCCGAGCAAGAAGAAACGATCAGGGTCATCTTTGTTCAACATAACTTTCTTCAGTGGCTCCACAACCTTCTCTGTTGGTGCTCTCCCAACGTCATCAAGGAGTGGCACGTCTTGAACTTCAACCACACACATATGTTCGTCACTGGACGAGCCCTCTTTCCCACGGATAGCAGCCATAAAACATTGCCTGAACGCTGCCTGATCTCCCCTGATGGATTCCACGCCCCTGGCGGTTGAAAATTTCAGGACTTGATGATAGGGAGAGGGGATGGCCTTGAGCTGATGAAGCCATGTCCTCCCCATTACGGCATTGTATGGGGACGGTACATCTACTACCAAAAATTCAACATTTTTGAGCTCGGAGCCTGCCTTGACCGGCAGTGTGATTCTTCCCATTGGTAGGACGGGCTAACCGTTGAACCCGACCAATGGGGTATGACATTTCTGCAATTCCTCCTTCTTGAGCCCTAACTTGTAAAAGAGGTCGGCGTACATTACCTCCGTCGAACTTCCTTGATCGACCAAGATATGCTTAACGCCATACCTCCCTATTCGGAGGGTTATAACAAGCGCGTCATTGTGAGTGTGTTCAACCCCTTCTAGGTCGGCATATGTGAAAGTCAAATCTCCTGCCAAGTACTCACTGCTCGAATATTTTCTTTTGCCCGGATCACCCTGCTCGAGCTGGATCTACATAACCTCGCGATGTGCCCTCTTCCGGCTTTGACCCCTAGACTCGTTTGATGTCTCCGGCCTAGGGGCAGCATGTATAACGTTAATAACACCTACGGGCTCATCTGCTCCTCTATCTTGCTCAACTTTAGCATGCTGCTTAGCTCGAGTCTTTTCTTTGTCGATGTATTGCCCGAGGTTCCCTACCTTCATCTGCTCCTCCAAGAACCTCTTGAATGTTCGGCAACAGTCTGTGAAGTGCTCGTGCTCTCTATGGTAGGCACAGTGTTTCTTCTCATCCCTCTTGCTGGCATCTGTGAACATCTTCGGTGGCCAGACGAACCACGATTTATCTTTGATTTGGTTGAGGAGCTTGTGAATGGGCTCCTTGAACACAGTATTGGCCACCTCATATACCTCGTTGGGCCTCTGGCGCTCCTTTTTCCGATCAGGCTTCTTCTTAGCCTTCTTGTTCTCCACCTTCTCTGTTCGGGCTTCCTTCTGCGTTTCTCAGGCAGGCACTTCATGAATTACGCCTCCCATATCCTCTTCCACCTTGGAGTACTGCTCGATTCTCAACATCAGCTTGGTCATGCCCTGAGCAGGCCTCTTAGTCAACGAGTGCCTCAATTTGTGGATTTTCTCCAACCCAAGCTTGAAAGATGCCACGGCGAGCTACTCGTTGCAATCATCAATGTCATTATAGGTCTCCCAGTAGCGCCAAGCATAAGACCTCAAGCTTTCATTCTCGGCCTTCCTCAAGTCGAGCAGAGAGTCAATCTCCCTAGGCTGACAACTGTTTATAATGAACCTTGTTGCGAACAGCTCGGCGAACTGTCTCCAGCTTCCCACTGACCCGGCCGGGAGTTTGTCAAACCATCGCAGAGCTACCTCGCCCAAGCTGAACGGAAAAATCCTGCACATCAGAGCATCATTTCCGCTCCAGAGTGCCATCATCTGTCTGAAATGCCGAATATGACCCATAGGGTCAGTTTTCCCATCATACAAGTTGAACTTGGGGGTTTGGAACTTCCTGGGCGGATCTGCCCCGTCCACCTCCCTTGTAAATGGGGAGGCAGACATCTGTTCCAATGCCCTCCGGGCTACGTCCTGAGCCGACCTCCCCGTGCCCGGCTGCAATCTCCCCTTGAGCTGGAGGTTCAGCCACTGCTTGAGCTCTTCCTTTTCTTCTGCACGGCCAAGCTCCTGGCCAGCCAACTTTTGCTGTTCATCACGGCGTACGGCGGGCGCATGGGTGTTGCTGGAGGTCTGCGTTTGCCCTTGTCTCCTTCTCTTGGAGCCTGAGACGCGACTCCTCTCAAGGTCCTCCTCACGTTCCTCACGTCGATCAGGTCGAGGCTCCCTCCTCCTCGAGCCACAGCTGGGCTGAGACCGAACAGCACCTCCCCTTTCAACCCGGTTGGACCTCTCATGCTCTGACTGGACTTCTGGTGAGCGTCACTGGTCTACTTCAGCCCTCATTTCATGGAGCTCTTGCTGGAGCCAGAGTAGCTGCTGGTCCCTCCTATTCAGCTCGCCCCGGTACCCTTCCAGCACTTGCTGCATCGTGAAACGCAAAGGGTAATCCCCTCCAGAAGGAGTGGTTTCATGGGAGCTCCCAACATGGGTGTGCTCTCTTCTTTGGTGGACCCTAGCTCCACCAACGTGAACTTCATAGGGCATTGGGTGTCCTCTTCTTCGATGAGTCGCGCGTGAAGCTTCTGCGCGTGGCGCGCGTGGTTCTCCCAGCTCTTCGCGATCGTGGTTTTTCCGACTAGCCATGGAGATGTTCTAGGAATTCCCACAGACAGCGCCAAATTATAGAGGAGAAGGAATGGGATCTACTGGTCCTGTCGAAGCTGGCTGAAATGTCGGGGATGAACGCCGCGTGTATGCTTGCACAAGAAAGGGGTGAGATGCCCGTCGGTGACTTTATACCGGTGAACCCTCCGAAGATCAAGTCATGCAAGGGATTTTAGAGAAAAAGAAGAACTTGAGAAAGTATTTTAACAGAGTTTTGGCTTAATAAAGAGAGCATACCTTTCATTCTATGATTGTTGGCTATTTATAGGTTTATACTTGACCCGCTTGTGGAGTCCAACCCGACCCGAGCAGGCTGGGTTGTACTTCCTCTCTGATCAATGCATAGCAATTAATATCCTAATGGTGACTTATCAGTGTCAACATTAGATATCTCTACAAGATCTTTATGCAAGTGTCTTTTGTTAAGTCAAGATATCCATCAGCATTCAGATCTACCTTAGGCTAAACTACAGGCCTAATTTGGGCTAGGGCTAAGCCATCCCTATTGGGTGTCCTACCCCCTGAATAGGCCCACTTTCAACTGGTCTTTTATCATCATATCACTCTTCTGATATGCGTATCGTGGGACATGATCCTCAACATCAACCATCTAGCTCGGCTCAGGATTTAGACAATCCGTCTTGCTCGGCCATGAGTGCCGAGCATTCCTCGTAATGGTGTCGAGCACCATCTCCTCGGGGTAAGGCCGAACTCCCCTTGAGCTCGGGCCTAACGTTTTGAAGTCTCCAGAGCCCTAACATTCTACCGAATAGCTCGGCTTATTGCCCGAGCTAATATGGATATGCCGAGGTACGTGTCGTACTGAAAATGACTGTTGCACTGTACGGCCCTCCACGTGTGCTTACGTGGCTCTGGTCGGAACTTGATCCCCTCAATTATCATTAACCATTAACCATAATTATAATACGTGCACCCATGTTTCTATAGAAAAACCATAACCCAAAAAGACGAGCAAACTGCAGCCAGCATCCCAGGATCTGGTCATCCAAAAAAAGGGCGCGCTGCATATGTTGTCGAGCTCTACACATGACTAATTATCATCAAAGTACAAATGATAACTCATAGTTAACAAAATTTCCAAGTGCACAGATGTGATTCTTGGGACCGAATACATTCAATTTATAATTACAAACAAAATTACTATGTGCAAGGATCCGACCGAACATACTATCTCACATGTGACGGTCCCATAAAAACCGCGGGATCCACCACGTGAGAGGATGTGCAATTCTCACATTCTCCCACGTGTGGTCCTATTAATACCATGGAACCCACCCACGTAAAAGAGGGTGTGTATTCCGGTTATGTGGATGCATATGTGAACCTAACAGAACTATGTACGATCGAAATAAAAATAACGAATAATTATTGGACAAACGCGCCATGCGAACACTCAAAATACTAGATGCCCAGAAATACTGAGATTGGTAATCAAAACACGCGATTAGATGTGTATATATACCTCATTTTCTCTATGCCGAGACTCGGTTGTTGGATCATTTTCAATGTCTTTGTCCTCAACCTGAAGCAGCTTTGGCTTATACCTCGTTCCCTCCTTTGCCACCTTGAAGGAGACTCCCATTCTCCCTTTATTTTTTTTCGTTCAGGAATTTCTACAAACACCTTCAAGAAAAGAAACGTTTCCACAAATGCTGCGGTTACCTGAGACAGAGAGAACGAGGGGAGTGCCTTGGAGAGAGGCACCGTGCCCTAGAAACGAAAAACTGTCGACTACGTTCGCGAGGGGTCCGTATTTATAGGTCGCCAACTTTGTCATGAACGCAAACACGTAGAAGTGTTGGGGCAGCTCAACTTTTGGCCCACTGTTTATCATAAAATTTTCAGTTTGGATTGACTAAAAAGTGTTATTTTTTAAGAATTTTAGTTTTTCTTAAAAAAAGAAAACAAATTTGATTATTTGGGATAAATTTTTGAGTAGTTTTCTTGTTGTCTGCTTTTTATTAAAATATTTAAAATGTTCTTATTATTACTCTTAGATTGTAGTGTTTTGATTCTTTGAACTAGCAGCCGGGTACACGCGATGCGTTTATCACTCAAATTATATAAAAATTAAAATATATATTATTAATTACAAAAAGATAAATTTCTATATATCTATACTAATATATAAAGAGAGAGCATATTCCCCTTAAAATGAAATTATGTGAATTTTTTGTTTAAAAAAATACCTTTAATTACTTTTTTTATTTTTCAAAGAGAAATGCTATATTTCCCGAAACAACTTTACCGAATTATTTGTCGAAATGAACAATTCACCATGTGTTCACCGGTCCAAATATTCCTAAGCTTAGATTATAATCAAAAAGATTTTATATGTTTTTATAATAAAAATCATTTATTTTATAGTATTTATTAAACATTTATAACTATATGACGTAATTATATTTGTATATCACAATTTTTTGTAAATTTATATTACCATTCATTTATATTTTAAAAAATATAATTTACTCACAAAGCTATTATAATGTCCGATTAATTTAGTTTTTTGTACAAATAATTTAGATAATAAATAGTTTCAATTATAAAAATATATAAAAAATGGTAATACTAAATATCTCAAGCATATCATCAATCATAAAAATATAAACTCAAATTGAGAGGATAAATTCTATAGTTGATTTTTCGGTATTTTTTCTATTTTGTTATGGTTCTTTATAGAGCAAGAATTTTAAAAATAAAAATAAATTTTACTATTAAGGTTTTGTTTAGCAAGTAGTTTAAAGTTAATTTTTTATTGTTTTTCGAGTTAAAGTTAAACAAATCAACAACAACAAAAATCTCATTTGAGAACTCAAAAACTTTTAGCATGTTAGTTTTTTCATAAGAAATGAATGTTTATAAAATTATATATGTATTAAAAATCATTGTTGAAGAAAAAAAGTACTAAACAAATTTTTAAATGCATTAAAAAAATACGTAAAATGTTTTGCAACAAGAACTCATGTGTCGAAAAAATTGATTACATCGATAATTTTGTTATTACCTAAAAAATGAGATATACTTTAAAATTTAATTTAACAAAATTTTCGTAATTAATATACAAAAATTATTTTTTAATAAAAAAATGAGAATTATTTTCAAAATCTTGTGTGATAAACTTCTCACACGTATTTTTTTTATTTTATCATTCTTAATTAGTTTTAAATAAAATAAGCAACTTAATGAGAAATTTCTCAAACTTCTTATATATAGTATGAGAAACTTCTCATATATATATTTTTTTAATTTTGTCATTCTTATTTTTAAATAAAATGAATAACTTATAAATAAGAAATTTCTCAGTATATAAATCTTTTTTTCAAATGATGAGAAAATTCTCATATCTTCATGCAAGGTATAAAAAAATTGTCATATATAATTTTTTTTTTTTAAATTATATCTTCATCTTTATACATGGTACGAGAAACTTTTCATACATATTTTATTAAAAGTTTATCATTTTTAATTTTAAATAAAATGAACAACTTATGAATGAGAAATTTCTTAAACTTCTTATACATAGTATAATCAACTTCTTATACATATTTTTCTTAATTTTATCATTTTTAATTTAAATAAAATGTGCAACTTATTAATGAAAAATTTTTTAAACTTCTCATACATATTTTTCATAATTTTGTCTTTCTTAATTTTAAAAGAAACGAGCAATTTATGAATGAAAAAAATTTTAGTATAATTTTTTTTACATGTATGAGAAACTTCTCATACATATTTTTAAAAATTTTGTTAATCTTAGTTTTAAAAGAAACGAGCAACTTATAAATGAGAAATTTCTCAATATAATTTTTTTCAATGTATGATAAATTTCTCATACATCTTTTTCTTAATATATACGTGCGAAGTTTCTCATAGTATGTGTGTATGAGAATATTCTCATTTTGTGATATATATAAAAAAATTTATTGCATATGTGTATATAAGAATATTCTTATGTAGTAATATATATAAAAAATCTCATAGCATGTGTGTATATGAGAACATTACAATGTAGTGATTTATTAGAAATTTTTCATAACATATGTGTATAAGAATATTCTCAAGTAGTGATATATCAACAAAATTAATTGCATATGTGTATATGAGAATATTATCGTATAGTGATATAAGAGAAATTTTTTATAACATGTGTGTGTATAAGAATATTATTATGTAATGAGAGATGAAAAATTTTCTCATAGCATGCGCGTATATAAAAATATTATCAAGTAGTGATATATGAAAACAATCAACTTTGAATAAAAACAAAAAAAAAATCAACTTTTGATCACTTGTGTAATGATCTTGCATTGTAATTCATTTTTGTTTTGAGTAATTTAAACCTTTTTTTTATGCACTTGAATGGTATTGGACTTGCATTCTATTATGTGTTAGTTTCTATTAATTCTAACTTTGTTTATAAAATATTTTGAGCTTGGTGGGCTTGCTTAACTAGACTTGGCAAGCGCAGCACGTAGTGTGAGTTGTGCACCGTAGCACCACTAGCCCAGCTCTTACCACTTCTTTAGTTTGGTGGGCTTCATTTCTTGCTCTAATCTTTGATATGGTTGCTAATTTTTGGGTTTAGCTTTTTTATTTTTAGCAGGAATGTTGTTTAAGATTGTAAGGAAAACCAAGCATGGTTTTGGGAAATAACTGAAAATTCGGGGAGGAAAGTAGTCTTTGTTGAGCAAATGGAATGGAGTGGAATGAAATTCATTATTTTTGTTGACAGTTTCTTTACTTACAAGTGAAAATTATGTTACAAGTGTCATTGTCTTATATGGTTTAGGACTACATATTTGTATGGGTGTTACCACTGTACAAATTTGATTTACACAAATATGAAGTCTAGATAATCCTTGATCTCCAAAAGATTTTATTCTTTCTTTTCAATGTGAGACAGAATGCCGAAAGATTGGAGTAGAGTTAATGCTAATTAGATGAAAGTACCGAGTTTTACTAATTTCCTTTATTTTTCCTCATAGTTCAATTAAACAAGAAGAACAATAGAAAAATTATCTTGTTTGGATAATTGGGGGTGGGAGTGTTAAGATGGTTTAGACAAATACAATATAGACTGTTTAATATATCAGTAAAGAAAATTGACAAGATTATGAATAATACAAATATTAGAGGAAGAAGTAGACCTAAATTATAATGAAACTAGGGAATTACCCATGGCTAAAGGTACTCACAAACAAATTTTTTAAGTATCACTCGTATTTGTGATACTTTTAATTATCTCTCAAGTTTAATTTTCTAAACAAAACTCATCTTGAAAGATATTAACATCATACGAAAATACTATTAACATGAACATACGAAAAAATTAATTCTTGCTAAAGTACTCTTACAATCATACTAAAAAATATTAAGAGAAATAACATATTTAAAAATTAATTTAAACACAATTTAAATTTCACTATCAACCTCCTAATACTTAAAAATAGTTAGATGCTAAATGGATACCAAGCATTTAAGAAGAATTACTCCTATATCAGTATTTAACCGGTTAAAGAATCAAAACTTTTACATGACATTCAGAATTTTTATTTTTATTTTTTATGTTTAAAAAATAATAATAAAAGAATAAAAAATTTCCTTGTTGTCATATCTTTTTTTTCCCTTATGTGAAAATAATTTTCAAGAATTTAAAAACATTTTTGGGTATTTAAAAAATTCTATTTTTTTAAAAAAACAGTTTAACAAATTCTTTTTGAAAATAAGTATAAAAAACCAAATATGCTTTTCAAGATTTTAAAATTATTTTTGGATATTTAAACAATCCCTTTTTTTTTGAAAACTATTTAACAATTCTTTTTTTTTTTTGAAAATAGGTATAGTAATCCAAAAATGTTTAGGACACACAAAAAAATTGTTTTAGTGAAAATAAAGTGTTTTAGAATTTTTAGCATTTTTTGACTTTGATATTTTTTCTCATTTTTTAGATTAATGTAATTAAAATGCAACTTTTTTTCTAAAATATAAATAAAATTTTAAAAAGAATCTTTACAAGAGTCTCGAAAAAGTTAAACTAAATAGGAACTAGTTTTTGGGCCAAAGATGAAATGGTAATAGAAAGTTCACTTTTTTGAAAAAAGTAAGAGGAGAAAGGAGAGAGAAATAAAAAGTCCTTAAGCTTTGGGTTTGGCAAGTTATTATCGGCGGTTCGTTAAGGACTTTTCTAGGTTGGCAGCACTTATGACGCGTCTAACGCAGAAGGAAGTTATGTTCGTGTGGAGCAAGTCCTGTGAGTTAGCTTTCCAGGAGCTGAAGAGGAGACTGACTAGTGCACATGTGTTGATTATCCTAGAGTGAGGTCTGGGGAATACAGTGTATTGTGATGCGTCGCGCATTGGTTTGGACTGTGTATTGATGCAGGGAGGTAAGGTTATAGCCTACGGCTCGCGACAGTTGAAGACACATGAGAAGAACTACCCTACCAACGATCTGGAGTTGGTAGCCGTGGTCTTCGCCTTGAAGACGTGGCGGTATTATCTATATGGTGAGCACTTCGAGGTTTTTCTGATCACAAGAGCTTAAAATACTTGTTTTCACATAAAGACTTGAATCTTCACCAACGACGATGGATGGAGTTGTTGAGAGACTACGACTTTGATTTGCAGTACCACCCGGGAAAAGCAAATGTTGTAGCTGACGCGCTCAGTAGAAGATCTCATAGTTCGTTAGTTTCTATGGCTATACGAGAATGGGATATGCTTAGAAATGTTGGGGAGTTTGATCTGCATCTCGGAGAGACAGGGGCATGTGCAACCTTATATTCAGTAGCTTTACAACCCACATTGGCTGCACGCGTGTTAGAGGCTCAGCGAACCGATCAGGAGGCTCAGCGAACCGATCAGGAGGCTCAGATGATACGGGACTGCATGGCTAGTGGGAAGGACACAGCAGGATGGACGGTGGGTTCAGATGAAATTTTGAGGTTGACAAGGCGACTGTTTGTGCCAGAGTCGTGCCGTGCGGAGGTACTACATGAGTTTCATCATTCGCGTCTTACAGTGCATCCAGGAGGCACGAAGATGTATCATGATTTGCACCGTCAGTTCTGGTGGACGGGAATGAAGAAGGACGTGATTCGATTTGTGTCTCGGTGCCTTACTTGTAAGCAGGTAAAGGTGGAACACCAGAGATCGGCAAGATTGCTACAGTCATTGCCTATATCTGAATGGAAGTGGGAGAACGTCACGATGAATTTTGTATCAGGGCTTCCTCATTCGCCAAAGGGACATGATGTGGTTTGGGTTGTGGTTGATTGGCTGACGAAGTCGACACATTTTCTTCCCATTCGAGTGAGTGATTCGGTGGACAAATTTGGTAGGTTGTATGTTCAGGAGATAGTATGATTATACGGAGTACCAGTGACTATTATTTCTGATCGAGAGCTGCGCTTTACATCGCGCTTTTAGCAGAGTCTTCAGATGGCCTTAGGGACGAACTTGACTTTCAGCACAGCTTTCCACCCACAGACCGACGGTCAGTCTGAGAGGACCGTCCAGATTTTGGAGGACATGTTGAGAGCCTGCGTGCTTGATTTTTGAGATTCTGAGGAGGATCATCTATCATTGGCAGAGTTTGCATACAACAATAGCTACCAGTCCAGTATTGGGGTGGCACCATATGAGGCTTTGTATGGTAGGCCGTGTAGATCTCCGGTATATTGGACAGTGTGGGTGAGACCACTGTTTTGGGACCCGACCTAGTACGGGAGACGACGAAGAAGATTATAGTAATTCGTCAGCGTCTGGTGACAGCTCAGAGCCGCCAGAAGAGTTATGCTGATCGAAGGAGGAGACCGTTAGAGTTTGCAATGGGGGATCATGTGTTTCGGAAGGTCTCGCCGCGTAAAGGGTTGATGAGATTTGGCCGTAACAAGAAGCTATCACCGCACTTCATTGGGCCATTCGAGATCCTGGAAAGGATCGAGGTGGTAGCATATCGTCTGGCATTGCCACCTCAGTTAGCATTTGTGCACAGTGTCTTTCACGTTTCCATGCTTTGGAGGTATGAGCCTGATCCTTCACATGTTCTGAATTGGGCTGAGTTGCGGATTGATGAGGATGTCACCTATGAGAAACTCCCAGTGAATATTCTAGATACGAAAGAACAACTGTTACGGGGAGAACAATTGCTTATGTCAAAGTTCAGTTGCTTTATCACGGGATTGAAGAAGCGACTTGGGAGCCTGAGTTTGGGGTGCATGCTAGACACCTAGATCTGTTTACCTCGTGACCCTGTAGTGAATGTCGAGGGCAAAATTCCTTAAGGGGGGAGAGTTGTGAGACTCTGTTCCGTTTTCTTTTGATATATACGCATATTCGGTGTTTTTTTTACACGCTGTGGCATTTTCGCTTTAATATATTTATATACGTTTTGATACATGTTTCGATTTAAATAAGCATGCAGGGTTGGTTCCGGGGGCTCCGGGAGTTACGGTGCGAATTTTAAAAATTCAAAAAAAAAGAAGATATTTTGAAGGCCTATAAATATCATGAGTTAAATATTTTTAAAAGATATTTTCAAAACTTAACGACTAAGTTTTTTCTTTTTTCTCTCCACATTCTCTCTAATTTTTCGGGGGCCCGGGACTTGGTTTTTGACGGTTCAACAGCCGATTCTTGTTGTCGGCATCGTGGTCTACGCATTCATCCGGACGAAATTTTATTTCGATAAAACTCGATTTTGCATGTGGATTAAGGAATCGAGTTTTTGACTTACCGAGGTAGGATCTTAGACTGTTAGATTGTTAAAGAGTGTCACGTGTAATCTTATGCATATCTACCGTTTAAAAATGCATGAAAAGTGATTTATGTTTAAATATGATTTTTGGTTTAAAAACCGTTTTTCATCGTTTTGGTGGATGGATGTGTGTTCCGAGAATTTTTTTTCGAGATTTTGGTGTGGGGTTTGGACGTGCGAGCGTCCGATGGTGTTTAAAGGATGTTTGGAGGTTTGATTTGAGGTTTGGAGACAAAAACCGTAGCTTAAAAAAATATTTTCTCGAGAGGATCAGTCGACTGGATCTTGAGATCAGTTAATTGAATCATCTTTTTGAGAGGTCAGTCGACTGGACCTGGGAGGTGAGTCGACTGACATGCTTCTATTTTGTTTTTCTTCTTTTTTCGAGAGTTTTCAGTCGACTTGGGGCTTGGGTCCAGTCGACTGGGGTCCTATATAGGTGTTTGGTGTTGGCTTTGGTGGTTCTTATGGGAAAATGTTGGTTTGCAAATGAAGTTTTTGCGATAACTTTGAAAATACGTTATCTTTTGGAGGTTTGGAGCTAACCTTTAAGGTTGAGTCTCAACTTTGAAAATGTTTTATTTTTGTTTGATCTCCATGTTAATGAATGGATCTTTATACATGTTTTTCTTTGATCTCCATGTTGATGGATGGATCTTTATACATGCTTAATGTATAAATGTGAAAATGTTTTAGTTTTTGTGAAATAATTTTTCTAGATGTACCGAGATAGCGGGTATTTGGCACGAGTTGCCATCGGTGAAAATTTGAAAACGTGCACAGAGTAGGTACCTTTGTCATTCAGGATAGTTCCCATAAATAAGGTGGTAGGTGCTTTTATCCTTCGGTTTCAGTCCGTAAAGTTAGCTTTTACGTTATGGTGGCTTCGTATAGAACTTGCGATTACTTAGCAGGTCCTATAATGTTTAGGGATTGGGTAAAGGGCATGAGTATATAATTGTTATCTCTGTCCCTTTGTGACGAAGTCGGTACATAGGATCTCATTTTATCTTTTTCCTCGACTATGTGGCCCGAGTGGAGCATACTATTTTTATCTTATTTTCCTCGGTTGTGTGATCCTAGTGGAAAACGGCGTTTTGATTACAGTTTTCTTTGACTGTTGCCTGCATTAGTTATAATGCTTGGTTTTGTTTGTGGTTGAGTTAGCTCCCAGCATAGGATTGCATATCTTACTTTACAGCTTTATAGTCTATTTCTATTAGGTTTCAGCTCACGGTGTGGGATTTTGCTGTAAAACTATTTTCAGGTCTGGAAGTTGATGATCACGAGGAGTTGATCTAGTGGTGTCCGTAGTTGTGAAAAGCTTTATAAGTTTTTCTTTTTGGTATGCCTGTTTGAAGGCATGTTTTGTACGCCTCAGGACAATATATTTATGCATGTTGAATCTAGATATTTACTGCTTATGAGATATGCATGTTGGGTAATTTTTTGATTTCAACATGTGGATTTAAATGTATGAAAATTTATTTTCATAAAACTGATGTTTGGTGAATTTTCACGTGTCCCTGAGTTTTGGGGTGTGACAAAAATAGAATAAGAGTTATGAAATTATTTTTTACTTTTAAATAAAGAGAAAAAATAGTGCAGAGTTCGATAATAATAATACTAAGTAGCTTGGTATTATTATTACCATGAATATGGGATTGGCAATTTTTCATTTATCGGATTATTAATCCGAGTTTCACAATATAAATATGGAACTCACAATACCAAAAGAAAAAGTTTTTTTGATGGACAAACCTTGTCTATTATTATATAGCTCATTTGGCGACTAATTTTAAGGCGAACTTTTTGGCTTAAAGTGATTTTAAGTCAAAAAGTCAAAATGTTCGTTTAGTTTGGATATGTGTGACTTTTAAGTTAAAGGCTTAAAGTAGTTTTAAGACAAAAGTCAAATTTTTTTGTTTAAAATTGTTATAATTTTTAAAAATTTATTTTAAAATAATTTTATATCTAATATATATTTTGACAAGTAAATTTTAAAAATATAATTTTTATTATAAAA
>JAOTRH010006194.1:0-23707 GCA_034768845.1 Heliamphora exappendiculata
CTCTTAGTAGTTCTGTGGCAACTCATAGTGCAGCACGTGGCTTTGAGTTCATTGGTAACATTTCACTGCAAGTGCAACCTCACTATGTAGGAACAACTGATTTCAATAAAAAAATAGTACAGCATGTGGCTTTGAGTCTAATGGTAACATTTCACTGCAAGTACAGCCTCACTATGTAGGACAACTTATTTCAATAAAAAATACAAGTAAATATTTATTTTCCGTTTACTTTAATTTGTTTAATGAAAATGTCTAAAATCTGATTTTCAGTTTTCTTACAAAATTCAAAACTGCATGCTTTTCACTACTAAAGAAAGGTTCAAAAGAAAACCTTATATTTGTCATAAAAAAACTCATAAGATGTCATTGAGTTTGTAAAAATGCAAGGGTCAATTATTGGTAAGATTTTATTTAAAAAATCAACCTTTCCAAACCGGATTTCTAGACTTGGCCAAATTTTGGCCACCTTCAAACAGATTATGGCACTATGCCTAAAGTGCCAATGTTCTGAGGGCAATAATGTTTCTATCTCCTAAAAACAAAGGATATGAGTCTCAACTCCTAATGTCTTCTCCTTAGATTATCAATCTAATATCCTCAAGAAAGGCCGAGTTATAAGAGCCTCAATGGCATGGTCATGGTTCTCATTACCCTAGTAGCTGAGATTAATTCCTTCACATACTAATCTAACGGTTGTGATAGTTGCCCGTCTTATGCAGGATTCTCACTGGTTGAGATTTTATCCAGTTAGACATAACTTTAATAGCTGTGGATTCTCTCATCTCATACATATTTTCCAATGTTTGACTATCTCCCATAAATCCAAGGTACTTAGTATGTATTAGGGATGCCTTGATTTAGAGATATACTGTCTTCAAAATGTTAGCGTCACCCCTTGACTACGTAATCTGTTTGCACCCTTAATGCTATAACGGCTACTTGTGTCTCTGGTAGGGCCGGGGAGCTCTACAGTGCTTTAGAGCTTGGTGCTTATATGCGTCAGTCAAGGCACTATATGTTTTGTCTTGCTACCTGAGATGATTTTATATGGTTTAGCATGGTGGCTAGAGCAAGGGCTAACTAATCAAGAAATACGTCTCCTCCATAAATATGACGAGCCACCTTCCACCTTGATCTTCTCACAAGAAATGGTGAGCATTGTTACCTAAATTCAAAGGTTTAAACTAAGGCAAAATTCTCAGTCATAAAGTGTTTGGATTTGATTGGACCATTAAATCAACCAATTAACTCTCAACACTCATTGAAAACCTATTTGTATGTGTCAATTATTCAAACAATTATTTACTTGATTTTTTCACTTGATGACATGCCTAAAATAGGACACTTGTTCCAAAATAGCACTCTCAGTCACTTATCACTCTCATGTTGGAACATAGTCTGGTCCGATTAGATTTTGACACCCCTTGGAACCCTAGTCATAGTTTTAGCTGGCACCTAGCTTCCCCTTCCTTTATAAATACCACTTTCCTTTCACTTGAGGAGAGGGGGAAGTGAGAAGAGATTACAAGAGCCTAAAGCAATATGATTCAAGCCAAGACAAGATGGCTGCTACATCTTACTATGACGTTGGACAATATCACTCTCACCCACAATACATTACAAAACAAAAGCATCATAACACTAGGTTTCAAGCCTATATCCACTGTAGTTTTAACTTTTAAGTCAGACATCATTTGTTCTTGGCCCCAGGGCTATCCTGCATATACCATAATCATGGGATCACATCATTGATTAATTTATATAAAAATGTATAGTTTGTTTATTTATGCACTTATTATGCATATGTGTCTGTAACATTAGCTTATCAATAGTAAAGAAGAGTTTACTAACTTTTTTTTACAACTTAAGTTTGATATGACAAATAAATTTTGTGTTAAGATCCATTACCTTCAGCACTCGCATGCTTCTTGTTGTTCAATGAAAATCTTGTACTCCTAACTCCTAAGGAGTCTTTTTGTTGGACGGGAATTATTAGAGAAAGGTAATATTTAAACCGATTTATTTAGCATATATTTTCTTCTCTCTCAGGATTTAGACTTACCAGTGGTTCTTATCTTAATGACGAAACACCAGAATTTCCTGCTATGAAATGATTGTTGCCGGATTCATTATTGTGGATAATGACTATTGTTCAATTGCTCGGTTCACATTCTCTTTTGTCTTTTGGCATTATTTATTCATTTGTTTATTTATTGACAAAATTTGAGTGGTTTCCGTTGCAGCGAGACCTGCGAAGCTCATTAAAGATGGTGAGATGAGCGCTCCATGTGAACCGACAACTCTCTATCCTGCAAGTGGAGGGAACATTCATTTTTTCAAAGCCACAACTCCTTGTGCTATCTTTGACATCCTCTCTCCACCTTACTCTGCTGTGGATGGACGAGACTGCACTTACTTTCGGGAGTCTCCAAGAGGAGATTTGCCAGGTAATAGAACTAATAGTGTTTGGTTCAATGGAATGAATTTGTATAAGAATGGAATGACACATTCCTTGTATTCTTGTTGGGATTCTCATTCCATTACGAAAAGAATAGCCATTATTTTTTAATTTGACATTCTTCCCGGCGATCATTCAGAGGCGGATATAGAGGCAAATAGATTTGATATGATGTCTCATTTTAGTTCTCATTCGGAAACCCCTCAACTAGTGTTTTTATACCCAGTTCACATTTATCCTGCCATTTTATTAGGGAAAACTTGAGGTTTTTTTGTCCAATCAAATATTGGAATGGATTTTTTGACGGAATCCTTATTCTATTTCTCCAGCATTCCAATAAACCAAAATAATGTAGCCTAAATTCTCATTTTGTTCTTTTGGGTGTCTTTTTTTTCCTTTTTTTTTTAAAATGTTGAAGGTACTCTTGAATTGGATGGGGTGACCGTCACGGAAGTGACTTGGTTAGAAGAATTCCACCTCCCGGACGATTTTGTGATTCGGAGAGGGCAGTACAAGGGCCGCGCTATTAAAATCTGAGGTTCTTTGTCTTTCTTTTCAGTTTTCCCTTTTTTTGGGTATTCTGTGCTTCTTAAATGAACTGAGTGCTTCATCTGTGTAATTTTGAGGTGAATTCTGCAATTGAGTTATCCATGGCTAGTTTTGATGGCTATATTATTAGTTAGGCATTTGACTTGTACATATTATATGTAGATATTCAATGTAGGGACCTCACTAAATCTGAAAGAATTATGGTCAATGTTCTTATCATCAGCATTTGTGCGTGAGACTTAAAAAAAAAAAAATCCATTTCCCCCCCTCCCCCCCCAGTCTTTGCCCCTGTTTTGTATCTCTAAAAATCTGTTTTTTTTTTCAAAAAAAAAAAAAAAAACCAGCTTTTAAGCTGTTGGCATCTCTAAAAGTTCACAATTTGTTTTTTTTTTTTCAAGAAAAAAGGCTGTACACTTTTTAAATACAACTTATTTTTTAAGTAAAATAATTATAATATCTTTAAGTAAAAAGTTAGCTCTATTCCCAAAAACAAAACA
Source organism: Heliamphora exappendiculata (assembly GCA_034768845.1). Classification (NCBI taxonomy): domain Eukaryota; kingdom Viridiplantae; phylum Streptophyta; class Magnoliopsida; order Ericales; family Sarraceniaceae; genus Heliamphora; species Heliamphora exappendiculata. Next base: position 3,505 of record JAOTRH010006194.1, read on the forward strand.
AAAAAATCGTGCCTTCCAAACATTATAGTTTAGAGATGTGTTACGTTTACCGAAAGAATTGACCGAAAAAATGATCGAAGGCTAAAAAAATTTATGGATTGGAGTTATGAAAAAATAACCTTACAAGTAAATTGGAGTTTAGGTTTTTTTAACTTTTCTTTTTGTAGGGAGATTTTTGTCATATCTTCAAAAATTAAAAGATTAATGTCAATTCTAAAAAAATTTCTCATATTATTTTTTTTTCATTTTGTTACTTATTTTAGAAAAAAGTCATTTTAAAATTTTTATAAGAGTTTTTTTTATCTTTAGTGAATTTTTTTAAACTTTAATTAAAATAATTATATTTTTAGATTTGTTTTATTATGGAAAAACAAAAAAGAGTTAAAAATTTAAACCAATCAAAAAAGCAAAAAAGATTAGAAAAGAAGGAAAAGAAGTTTATTAACTTTTAAATTATTTTTTAAAAAATTCGTGCATTGGGTAAAAAAATAGTTTTTTTGTTCAAATTAGATAGTTTTCTTTTCTTATGCATCAAATGTGTAAGAAGTTTATCATATATCATAATATAAAATATTTTCATACACACATGTTACGAGAAACTTTTCATATATCACAAAGAGACATACTACTTTTATCGAAAAAACAATTGAAAATTTTGACCGAAATACCTTAACACACGTGTCACAATTACGCTCATGCTCACGCTCACCTCCCGCATGACCTAATAATTCTCCCATCAATTGTAAGAACTAAAAACCACATGATATGAAAATTGGCTGTTATTTATTTAATCTTTTCAATTCTTTCTTTGTCTTTATCATCAACGTCGGCCCATTTAAAAGTAACTCTTCATTGCCATCTCTGCGACGTCGGTCTATCCATCTCGGCAACAAGCTCTGCTCCTCTACCTTTCTCCTCATTCTTCTCTACGACCTCTTCCTCAAATACCTGGTCCACCAACGCTGTCAACTGAGAACATTCTCACTGGTAAAAAATACTGAGAACATTCTCAGTGGTTCGATGTCGCACGAGCTACCTCTACTCCACTATTATCTCTCACTCTTCGCTCAAGTGGTTCCTCTCGTTCTACTTCGGCAACAAACTCTGCTCGTCCACCCTTCTCTCTACTCTCTTCTACGACCTCTTGCTCAACACTTTTTTCACTAACGCCGTCTACTGAAAATATTCTCACTGGTAAAAAATATTGAGAATATTCTCAATGGTTAAAATTATTGAAAATATTTTCGCTGGTAAAAAATATTGAGAATATTCTCTCTAAATCAACTCATTCCAACCTGTTCTCAATCTCGTTCAATTCTTCTTTAGTGTTGTAACAACCTCAAAGCTTTCCTCTTATTCTGTCGATGATTTCTTGAAACTTAAACAAATCGTGGTTGTGCCGATTGAACGAAGCGCGGTGATGAGGTTGTTAATGATGGAACGTTGCAACATTGGTTGATCGAAAAAAGCACGATGCTCGACTTGTAGTTGTGAATTGCAAAGGATGGTGAAATGGCCGTCACTGCTGTTCGAGTCTTTTTTGTCGGTAACGAGTAAGACGTTCTTTAAGCGTCCACCAACTCATTCCAATTATTTTCTTAAAAAAATCGATAAAAAATTTTGGTCAATTCTTTTGGGAGGTTTAGCATTTTCATATCATAAAATGAGAATATTCTTATACACACACATGCTATGAGAAAATTTCTCATATATCATAAGATGAGAATATTTTTATATACATAAATATTATGAAAAACTTCTCATACATCATAAGATGAAAATACTATGAAAAACTTCTCATACATCATAAGATGAGAATATTCTTATATACATATCTATCAAGATAAAGATACAATTTTAAAAAAAATTATACACGACAATTTTCTCATACCTTGTATCAAGATATGAAAAATGTCTCATCATGTTGAAAAAAAATTACATTGAAAAATTTCTTATTCATTAGTTTATCATTTCATAAAAAAACTAAGAATAACAAAATTAAGAAAAATATGTATGAAATATTTCTAGTAAATGAAAAAAATTAGATGTATTGAAAAATTTCTCATTCATAAGTTGTTCATTTTAATTAAAATTAAGAGTGATAAAATTAAAAAAAAATATGTATGAGAAGTTTCTCATAGTATGTGTGAGAAGTTTCTCATACATAAAAAAATTATAATAAGAAATTTCTCATTCATAAATTGCTAATTTCATTTAAAAATAAGAATGACAAAATTAAGAAAAATATATAAGAAAAATTTCTCATACTAAATTTTGAAGTAGTTCCCATTTTTTCTTAAAATAATAAAATTTTTATATTGATTATTATAATTTTGTTAAATTAAAATTTAAAAATATCTTATTTTTTTAGATAATAACAAAATTACTGAGATTTTTTTAATTTTTTTAACTTTAAGCCAAGAGGCAAAAAAATCTAACTTTAAACTTCTTGCTAAACAAAAAATTAAATTAATTAGAACTTCTTAAATAAGGATTTTAAAAAGTTTCTTTTGTATTTTATATATTTTTATATTTAGTATCAATATTGATTAATAAATCTCGACGAATAAATTGTAAAAGTATATATATTTTTTAATAAATAAATGCGTACAATAAAACTTAAAATATTTTAGAATGGTGATATACTTGGAACATACTTGGAACCTTTAGCGTTACTGGTTCTTTTATATTTTTATGATCGAAACTATTTATTATGCAATATTTACTAAGTAGATTATTCATGTAAAAAATTAAATTAATCGGACATTAATAGTTTTGTGAGTAGATCACATTTGCTGAAATATAAATGAATAGTAATATAATTTTACAAAAAATAGTGATAAACAAATAAAATCAGATCATATAGTTATAGATATTTAATTAACATAATTTTTTATGTCAGTAATAAAATTAATAAATACTAGCAAATAAGCAATTTTTATTATAATAATATATTCAAAAATAAAATATTAAAAAATACAATATATGAAATCTTCTTAGTCATATCCTTAGCATAGAAACTTAGCGCGATGATTTGGTCAAATTTTTTTCAGTAAAAATAGAATTTTCGTATAGTTTAAAAGAAAAAAGTAATGATATTTTACACATTTTAACAAAAAGAAAAAAAAAGGCTACTCTAAATAATTTATTCTAAACAATTTTTTTTAAAAATAACTAAATCTCTTAAAAAATATTTTTTTGTAGACTTTTCAAATAGGGCTATGCTAAGCAGACCGGTTGTGCCTTTAGTTTTTTGTTTCTTTTTTGGAATAATTACACTTACCTCCTCTGAGGTTTAAGATTATTACAGGGACCTTCCCTGTGTCTCTGAAATTACACTAACCTCCCATGGGATTTAATTTTAACATCAATTGCACCACAATTGTTAAAATTTTCGTTAAAATTTAACAAAAATCGTTCATCCCACCCCAAAATCACTATTCCCACCCCCAAATTATTTTTCAAACCACTTTTTTCCCTCAAAATCATAATTTTCACCACAAATTTCAATGGAACAGTGGTTTTGGGATGGAAATGGTGGTTTTGGGAATGGTCGCTTTGGAAAATGTAAATTTGGGGGGAAAAAGTAGTTTAAAGGGTGTGAATGGTGATTTTGGGGTGGGAGGGACAGTTTTTGTTAAATTTCAACGAATGTTTTACCAGTTGGAGTGCAATTGATGTTAAAATTAAATCTCATGGGAAGTTAGTATAATTTCAGAGACCACAGATGAGGTCTCTGTAATAGGCTTAAACCTCAAGAGAGGTAAGTGTAATTATTCTCTTTTTTTTTGTTTCACCTCTATTTCTCCCATGTTGGCCAGGTAGGCTGTAACAGAAGTGTTTGGCCTTAGCATTACTGAAATTAGTAGCTTTTATATTATAGTTTGTAGTAAAAATTGTAAGTATTTGGTAAATATATTAGTTGCAGTTGAAATTGAAATAAAAAATAATTATAACTTGTAACAGAAGTTGTAAGAGTGTTTGAAGAAAATTGTAACTTATTGTTAAAATTAGTAGCAAAAAGTTAAAAGTTGGATGTAAAATTTGCCAAACACCCCCAAAACCAAAGAAACTGTTTGGATATTACATTTGGCTTTGTTGAATTTGAGTATTTCGTTGTTTATTTTTTAAATTTTTTTTCATTAATCGTGAGTGAGTGGTTAAAATTTGGATGAACCTTGGTTGTGGGTTAAAGCTAAGAGTAATTTTATGATAATCAAAATAATTGACAGAATAAAATTACCAAACCCGTTTATAATAGTATTGTGTTGTGTAGGAAGGGAACTCATTATTTATAAAGGTAGTGCTAATCATTGCCCACTACACGGTGATTACTAGCTTAATGGAGACAATTTTTTTTAATATTAATACACTTTTGGGTGTAAAATTTATTATTTTTACAGATATCTATACACTTTGCACAGATATTTATACATTATATACTCCTTAATTACCGCCCATTAAGTGGTGGTTAATATTTTCCTATTTATAATAGTAGTATGTTGTGTATAAAGAAAATAAGGGCACTACCTAAATGAGATAAGGAGAATGATAAAAGCACTATTATATTTTAATTATTAATGTATTTAAATCACCTTAGATATCTTATTTACAAAATGCCATTAGTTTTAATTTTTTTATTTTCAAAATTTAAGATATTACAACTTTTAATATATATGTTCTTTTTAAAAAAATTGTATTTCTAAAATTCTCTCGTTAATATTTGTCAAAGAAGACCCATGTTAAGGTCTTGATTGGCAATTTTAATTTTTTGACTTTTTAATTAAAAATACCAAAAAAATCGAGATTGTCCTTTTGACAAAAAAGCAAAAAAGGTAAAAAAAATTTAAAAGTCAAATCAAAACATAAATTTTTAGAATATTTTATTTAAACTCTGTAGATACCTTAAAACTGAGGAGATGATGAAATTTGGGAAAGCCAAACAACCTGAGCTACTCGGATAACTGGCTTGGGAGTCACTACACGAACATACGATTCTTGAGTTTTTCAAACACGGAGAAGGATGAGGTCTTAGGATATTCAAAGAAAAGAAGTACTTAAGCTAAGCGAGGAGGAGGATCCGAGTAACTCGAATAGAGGGACTCGGTACAGATAAGTATGTATCCGTAACCGCTTGATTGTATTACTTGGTTTATTCATATTGATCGCCCTACACAAGCTATCCAGCAATAATGGTCCGGATAAAAGAAAGTTGACAGTTAGTAACTCGATCCATGCAGCAACTCAACTTATTAAGTCGAGCCTTGCTCGACTATCACGAACGGCCTAAATGACTATTAATACCTTTCAAGACAAAAGTGGGCCGAGCTACTGGGCTCTGGAGTTGCTTGCAGTAGCTCGGCTAAGATGTGAACAAACACTCATAAGAGCACAATGAAGCATAATTGTTTGTGTAAAAACTCGAAGTCATTCGAAGGAGGGGAGACCTACTCATTCACGACATAAAGGGGTCGAGCCATTCAGATCAGTAGCTCGACTACCAAGCCTATGGATATTTCGACAATTGTAGATAGCTTATTGACATCAAATTATGTCCCATCCAAATAACTCGAGTTACTGGTGAATCGAGCTACTGGGCTTCCCAGTAGCTCGACCAGCTATGATTGAGACATTTCACCTCCAGGTGCATAACATTCCATAGCACAGGCTATGAAGCATAGTTCTGATTACGAATGAAGATATTCCATAGCACAGACTGTGAAGCATAGCACAGACTATGATAGTAGTTCTGACTACTTGATAATATTATCATTACACAGACCATGAAGACAGCATAGACTACATTATTATTACCACGACACAGGTCATGAAAACAGCACATGCTGTGTAGCTATGACTACCTAATTACTATGATATAACACAAGCTATGTGACTCAGCACAGACTGAGTGAAGGCAAACATATATAGTACAGGCTATATAGACATAGAATCGAAAGAATGTCCCAGAGACACCGAAGATAATGGCAATATAATCCTGTACGGGACGTTGAGAGACATGTAACTTGGTGGCTGTTACGGATTTTAACCTCGGTCTAATTCGTTTTTAGTTTGGGAAATCTGTGACAAATGTTTATTCAATTTATTTATTTTATTCGTTGATATTTTTACACTTGTCTTGTTCGAGTTTTGGTTTTAATATTGCAGGGCTACGCAAAAAGAGCAAAAAATATCAAAAATAGCTCACGGGGTCAGACCGCCTGACAGACCGCTCGAGCAGTCCATCGAGCGGTCTATTACACCTCTCAGTATCTTATATTCTACAACAAAATTACTGTAGTGCAGGCTTCACCACTCAAGCGGTGAATAGACCGCTCGAGTGGTACTCGGCGAGACAGATTTTAATTGAAACACAACAAGGGTTTTGGCAGAGCTATTATAAATAGGCAGCTAGGGTTTCTTTGTTAGGAGCCTCCTTATTTTATTTTGTATTGAAACCTAGCCGCCACAAGTTTTGAAGATTATTTATTATACTCGCAAGCTAGTTTATATCTATATGATTCTTTAACTTCCGCACAATCAAGCCAATCATCAAGTTAATCAAAGTTTAAACAATCAGTTTGGATTGGTGGAGTCGCTTAAGAGGACTCTTAAGTATTGAAGCTTGGTGGAGGAGTTCGTCAGCATTGAAATTCGGTGGTGGGTTCCAACGGTAGTCAAGCACAGGAGTTGGTGCACGTGGATTCGGCAAAGATAGCTTACTACCATTGGTTGTGGGTGCAATATCGGAGTTGTAAGATTTCTTTGTAACTAACAGTTTTATAGTGTTTGATTACCTAGACCCGGTGTGGTCTCGTGGTTTTTTCACGGTTTGAGATTTTTCATGTAAAAATCAATGTCTTGTGTGTGTTTGTGGTTGTTTGATTCTCTACTTGTGAAATTGATTGTTTTAAGCTTATTTGCATCGTTTAGCTTATTTAAGAAAATCAGTTATTGAAAATCAGTCTACAAACGGGAATTTTTCAATTAGTATCAGAGTAAGTCACAAAATTTTTTGAAACTTTTTTTGCGTGATCTATTAACTGATTTGCAATAAATAAATTTTTTTAGAGAATGCGTTTCGACCGGTAGACCACCTCTTCTTGACGGCCATAATTACCCATTTTGAAAAGTTAGGATGAGAGCTTTTTTAAAATCTATTGATGAAAGAGTTTAGCTTTCAATTGTTGAGGGTTACAAGTCTCCCACCAGTATTGTTGATGGAGAAATCATTGCTAAGCTCGTGGCTAAATGGGATAGAGCTAATTTTGATGATGCAGGCTGGAATAGCAAAGGTATAAATGCTATCTTTAGTGGAGTCACACAAGATGAGTTTCATAGAATTAGTACGTGTGACTTGGCTAAAGAAACATATGATATTCTTCAAATCACTCACGAATAAACTGATACCGTAAAAATCTCAAAACTTCAACGTCTCACAACAAATTTTGAAACTCCACGTATGAAAGACGATGAAAATTTTGATGATTTTTACGCAAAATTAAGTGATATTGTGAATGCCTCATTTAATCTTGGTGAAAAAATTTCGACTTCTAAAATCGTTTGAAAAATTCTTAGATCTTTGCCCGAACGTTTTCAACCAAAAATCACAGCAATAGAAGAGAGTAAAGATATCGATTCTATTTATGTTGAAAATTTAGTTGGAAACCTGCAAACCTATGAGCTAAATTTTTAAAACAAAAAAGTTTCAAAAAATTTGGCTTTCACTTCAGCTCAAGGTTCTGCAAGTGACTCTGATGATGATTTAGACCCTGAGATGATGGCTATTTTTGTGAAAAAATTTAAATTTTTTTTAAAAACTAAAAAGTCTAATCAGGAGAAAAAATGACTAAAGAAGCATGGTAAAGACAAAGCTAAAAATATGTCTAATTTTATTTAAAAAGGATCGAAAGGCCAAATTTCTAAAATTCAATACTATGAATGCAAATGATATGGACATATGACTAAAGAATGTCCGAACCTTCTTAGAAATAAACAAAAAGAATTTACAGTCACTTGGGATGACGAGAGTGAACCTGACATGAGTAATGAGAAGGAGCCTAATTTTGACGATGATAATATTACTGCTTTCATTGCTTCTGTTCATGACGAATCTGTTGAGTCTGAAAATGAAAAGTCTGAGAATTTTGAAAATGAGAAAATTAATAATGTTTGATGAAAGTGAGGATAATGAAACTCTTTAACAAGCTGATGATAAGTTTTATAGAGAGTGCTTCAAGTTGACCAAACAAAATACAAAATTGGTTAAAAAAATATAAACTGTGTGAAAAAGAAAGAGACGGTGTCAAACAAGAACTAACTGAAGCTCAAGACATGGTTGTGAAATTAAAATCAGACAGGGAGATTTTGTGTGAAAAACTTACAAAATGTGAAAGAGAAAAAAATGACTTGTCAGAATTGTGTCAAACTAAACAAACTAGGATTGAATTTCTTGAAAAAAAGTTGCATGCTTGTATTGAGTTAAAAACTGATCTTGAATTAAAATTGTTTAAATTTGAAAAAATCCGTTAAATGTTAAATCCACTTTCAAGAAATTGAATACACGCACTATAGCTTTGGATGACATACTTGGGTCATAAAAGGCGGTGACTGACATGTGTGGGTTTGGATTTACTGATGCTTAGTCAACCAAATAGTTCATAGGAAAAGAAAAAATTGGTCAACTAATTCTACTCGAGTCTACAGTAAAGTTTGTGAAAACAAAAAGTGACATACGCTAAAAAAGATCTTTTACAAGTTTTTCAGCCAATGCATTGGGAAAGGGGAAAAATTAGACAGGTAGAACCACCATTTTACATGGTGAGGTAAGAAAATTTAAATTTATTCATACGTGTCATCATTGTGGTAATATTGGTCATACTCGTCCAAATTGCATGAATTTGAATAGGAATACATTTTTTGTGCCTATTTGTCATCACTGTGGAATAAAGAGACATATCTGCACTAGATTGATTAACCAATATAAATTCAGATTTGATGTGCTACAACAACCTAGAAAGAATTGGATTTCCACTCCAGACCACGTGCCTTTGAAACTCAAGAAAGTTTGGGTTAGAATGAGTGATCTTGACAGTTTTTTTGATAGTCGTAGTCTCTAATCTGTTTTGAGTCTTATTATTAATTTTTTTGTGTTTGAATTTTTTTTAGTTTTAGTTTTTTTTTTAAATGTGGGAGACTTTATTAAGGGTTGAGTACTTTTCTGTGCTTTATTTCATTTGATTGAAATTTCATAATTTAAACTTTGAGATTAATTACCACATTTTTTTGGGTAATCTAGTTTATAGTAGATAGAACGCTTTCAGAGATGAGTTTATTCTATACACTACTTGAACATTAATAAATGCAAGGACCTTCCACACTTGAAATTATATTTATCAATGGGTCTCTTTTATCTTTCAGTTGTCTAAAATTTTTCCAAAATGACTATATAGTAGCGACCCACTTGATCTTAATGGTTAAACTCCTTCCTTCTTTTAGTTCTGTTTGTTTGGATTGAGGGAATGGCTACCTATGCGGACCTTGTGTTTTCGTACGTACTAGTGTGTAGCTACCTTAAATTTGTGCCAACATTTGTTTAGGAAATTGCTACCTATGTAAACCTTGTTTTTTCGTTTGCACTAGTGTGAAAGCCGCCTATGAAAGCATCAAAATAAAAATTAAAAAAATTGAAAAAATTACAGTCTCTAGTTGATGGGGAGTTAGCCTATAAAGTGAATTGGGTCAAAGTTGGTTTGACTTTGTGACATTTTTTATTTTTGCTAAATAGATGTGACTCGGCCATATAGATCTCATGCAGGATTTGTTTTTAGAATCTTGAAATTTTTCAAGTTACACACACTTATTCATATAGAATGTACTCTGATTGTATTCGTTCATATATGAATATAAGGTATCTTGAAATTTGTGTGTGTTTTAATCACTTTCACTAGATTCTTTATTTTTAAGTGAATGCAAATATGCTCGGGACTTGTACTTGTTCCCCACTTAAAAAAAAAAAAATTAGTTGTCTATTCGTGACAAAAAGGGGAGAGAAATAGTTTTAGTGTGAGTTAAGTTTGAGGATGAGTATTTTGAGTGAAAGTTTTTGGGAGTAATTTTTTTTTTTTGAATAGTTTTTGTGTGAGTTAAGTTTGAGGGGGAGTATTTTGAGTGAAAGTTTTTGTTTGTGTCGAGTCTGTTTTTTATTGTTTCGTTTTGTTAGCTTGTTTAATTGGATTAGTTAGCTTGTTGGGTTATGTCACAGAATTGCCAAATGAGGAGATTGTTACGAATTTTGGCCTCGGTTTAATTTGTTTTTAGTTTGACAAATCCGTGAAAAATGTTCATTCAATTTATTTATTTTATTTGTTGATGTTTTTACACTTGTCTTGTTCGAGTTTTGATTTTAATGTTGCAGGGCCATACAAAAGAGCAGAAAACATCAAAAATAGCTCGCGGGATCAGACCGCCTGACAGATCGTTCGAGCGGTCTATTACATCTCTCGATATCTTATATTCTGCAACAAAATTACTGTAGTGCAGGCTTCACCGCTCGAGCGGTACTTGGTGAGATAGATTTTAATTGAAGCACAACGAGGGTCGAGCGATCCATCGAGCGGTCTATTACATCTCTTGATATCATATATTCTGTAACAAAATTACTGCAGTGCAGGCTTCACCGCTCGAGCGGTACTTGGTGACACAGATTTTAATTGAAGCACAACGAGGGTTTTGGCAGGGCTATTATAAATAGGCAGTTAGGGTTTCTTTGTTAGGAGCCTCCTTATTTTATTTTGTATGAAAACCTAGCCGCCACAAGTTTTGAAGATTATTTATTTACTCGCAAGCTAGTCTATATCTGCATGATTCTTTAGCTTCACACAATTAAGCCAATCATCAAGCCAATCAAAACTTCAACAATCAGTTTAGATTTGTGGAGTTGCTTGAGAGGACTCTCAAGTGTTGAAGCCTGGTGGAAGAGTATGTCAGCATTGAAGTCCGGTGGTGAGTTCCAGTTGCGGTCAAGCACAGGAGTTTGTGCACGTGGATTCGGCAAAGATAGACTTACTACCATTGGTTGTGGGTGCAATGCCAGGTTGTAAGATTTCTTTGTAACCAACAATTTTATAGTGTGTGATTACCTAGAACCGGTGTGGTATCATGGTTTTTACCTGATTTGGGATTTTCTACGTAAAAATCGCTGTCTTGTGTGTGTTTGTGGTTGTTTGATTTTTTGCTTGTGGAATTGATTGTTTTAAGTTTATTTGCATCCTTTAGCTTATTTAAGAAAATCTGTTATTGAAAATCAGTCTACAAATGAGGATTTTTTAGTGACTAAGGAAACAATTTGTTGAGCCACGAGACCCATTCACTTGAGTCACTCGACCCAAGTTGGTCAGGTACTTTACCCGAATGGGTTGGGTATTCACGGGGTGCCCGATAGCAGAGCTAGTTGAATTGGAGTAGAATACTAATTCTCTGGAAAATGGTTAATTTGCGGATTTTATCTCTTGATCCGGGGATAACCTTTTTTGGTTTAATTAAATATCTTAGAATCCAGTCCTAATTCTAATTGCTCCATCAGAGGGTTATAAATAGGAGGGATGGTCGTGCTCTTGGCGAGAATCATTCATATTACTTGATGCGTGTTTATACTGATGATACTTCAAACTCGATTAGCCTTCTCTTTCACCCAATCACCGTCTCACTCCGTTCTTTGTTTTCTGACTACTTTATATATCTTACCTCTCCATAATTATTTATTTATTCATTCATTCTAAAAAAATTCTATGAACTTCTACAACTTTTAAAATACAATAATATTCTTTATTCATAACTTATTTACTATCACTACTAATTACATATAATTGTTAATATCAAACATATTGAAGGGTAAAATTATCCATTTTGAACAAAAAATAAAAAAGTTAGCTTTTTATCCAAACAACTATAACTTCAAAAAAGTTAGCTTAAAAGTTAAATTACCAAATAACATACTTTAAACCCAATTTAGCTTTTTTGGCTAAAAATGCAAACAAAAAAAAACTTTTAAACTGATTGTCAGTCAGCCCTAAGTTTGAAAGTTTTAAAAATAAAATTAATGAAAATTTGTTGTGTTCGTTATTTTCAAATAGTGAGATTTTAGTATTAATTTTATTTAAAAATTGACAACGAAAATTTGTAAGATTTAGAATTTAAATTTCAGTTGAAATTTTAAATAATTCAAATCGAGGGTTAACAGTTGAAGAATTAAAAAATATATATATTCATTTAGCAAAATTTAATTGTACAAAGAACTTTTTAAATTCTTTAGCTAGCTTTTAATTGGTGAAAGGCTGAAAGCCCCTAGCATAAGTCGAATGCATCAAAACATTCAATCCAAAATTTTATTGTTCTTATTTTCTTTTTTTTTTTGTAAAATAAGCACTCATATTGTAAATCATAATGTATAAAAAATCTCAAACAATTATTCAATAATTTATGATTATTTTAATATGGAGTAGAAGGAATTCCTCATATTTTATTCCTTATTTATAAACGATCATATATTGAAATCATTAATTACATTAATATTTTTATTATTATTTAAGAAAAGTGTATTATAAAGTTTTAAGAACATGGTAAATCACTCAATTTATATTAGTGAAAAGTATGATATTAATTTTTTTATACCTTGATATATAGTATGAGAAAATTTTTATAATATTATTTTTAATTTTGTTGTTCATATTTTGACTAAAATAAATACTAATGTATGATAAGTTTTTCAATGTTAACCCTAAGAGATTGACCTGGTGGTCAAGGTTTGGAACTTAAGGGTTTGCACCCTTTTAGGTCTTAAGTTCAAAACTTTTTAGATATTACTCGACTTTAATTGGGACTCCACAAGTGGAAGGTGGAATTAGTTTTTTAAGAATTATTTGAAGTGAGGGTAAGCTGCCCAGACACCCTGAAATATTAATTTATTATATCAATATTTTTATTATTGTTTTAAAAAACATTTCTTTATAAAGTTTTAAGAATATGAGAAATCACTCAGTTTTATCTTAATGCAAAGTGTGAAATTTTTGTAACATATTTTTAAATTTTTTTTTGTTCTTAGTTAAACTAAAATGAATACTAAAGTACAAGAAATTAATTATCAATATTAAATTTCTACATCACAATGAAAAAGTTATTGTATATGAGAAGTTTCTAACTGTTAAATTCTTACAACATGATGCGAAATGGGAAAAAAAAAATTAATATATTTAGATATTATATTGATTTAACAAAAATATAAAACATAAAATTGAGTTATATCTATTTATTAATTTTTTTCACTTCGTTCACATTAAATTAAAAGATAATATGTTTATTGAGTGATTTATTTTAAAAAATACATATACAATTTATTGTCAAAGTATTGCCTTGACTTATTAACTTTTAAGCCATTAAATAAATTAAATGAGTTTATTAAAAAAAAAGGTCAAAATGAGCTTTATTTTCTTAAAACTTCTTTTTTTACATAATTTTATATTGAATATAGAGCTTATTTGATAATTCGTAACTAGTATATTTTAAACATGTAAATATTATAAAAAAATAAATGTATAAATTAAAAGTTATGATATCAAAATTTTAAATTTTAAATTAAATATATTTATTTGGACACCCCCTTGAAAGTGCCCTTATGACTCCCTTAAAATCATAAAAGTCGTGATATGCTTGTTACACTCAGGTGCATTTATTTGGGCAACCATTAGATGGAATAATTATTTAGTGTTCCATGTAATTATGTAATAAGTTTATAGGGTGCTTTCATATAATATTATGACGTCAAATTTTATAATAGAAATTTGATGATTCAACTTTATTGGGTGTTTAGAAGATGAGGGATGACCCACGTTATGTAGATTACAATAATTTATTTATTTAAAATTTCATGTGATATTACTTATATAGTACTACGAGAATACCTAATAATTTACCCATTAGATGGTGCCCTTTATCACTCACAAACCTTAATATCTTTGGTCGTTAATTCAATAATTCATTTTATTTTGGCGCATGTAGCACTGCCCTAAAACTTAAGGGCACCCACAACCACTTAATGTAAATAATGTCAAAGGTTAGGTTTGTATTCAATTTATCTCAAAACCTATAGTTTCAAAGATTAAATATTTATTGTATTGTTTATTCTTTTCTTAGTTCATTTTCAAGTTTGTCATACTGAGAATAATGACAATTTAGTCTTTACTGTATTATTTGATAGTGTGATATTTAGTTGTGTGTACAATGAGTAAACACAATTGGAATGCCTTCACATAAGAATAAAAAAAGTTAAATATGGAAAAAAATAAAAAGACTAAAAAAGTAATTAAAAAGAGGTAAAAATTGATAATTTTAAAGACATAAAAATAAAAATAAAAATTTTATTATTACAAGTGTGAAGTAAAAAAAATTGATATTAGAATTTAATCCTAACTAATTCAGGTAAAAAAATAAAACAAAATAGGGTAACAATAAGTAAAAAGTAAATATTGAAATATCTAAAAAAATAAAACAAAAAATAAAATAAAATAAATTACTAATAATTATCTCAACACACTCAATGTAAGGAAAAAAACGCAAATAAAAAGATATATAAAAAATCAATTTTAAAACAAAAAAAAACTAAAAATATTGCAAAATAAGATTGAAAAACAAAATTATTATTTAGGTTAATCTTTTCTCCCTTTGTATCTCACCCATTATTCCCACTAGTACTTATATCTCATATAAGGAATTAAGTATCTAATTCTGACAACTTGTCTGGACACAAAAACACAAATAAACCTAGGATAAAATTTTAGGTCAAACTATTAATCTTATTTAGATTTTTTTTTCTTAAAACAAACATGCTCAAAAGAGTTTGACTCTGCACCAACTAATTTCTTTTTCTCTAAATCATCACATTCACAATTTTCAAATCCTAACACTCAACACGACACTTTCCTCCCCGCCTTTCTCTACCATTGTTGACTCTCGTTACATTTATTTCACCATTCTTCACGAGACGAGGTAAAAAAGTAAAAATAAAAAAAAAACAAACAAAATGAATGGAAAAGTCATACTTTTATTCCAAACCAAGCCGAGCCTACTATAAAATATTTACGAAGGTTTCTCTTGGCTACTTGCTATGCCAATTGCTAATCATGCAGCGTTCCATATGGAAATTCCAAGCTAAAACCAGCAAGAAGCAATTTCATTTCAGCAAAACCGACAAACACCTGCACTTAAGGCTCCATTTGGGACGAGTTTGACTTTAACTTTTTTTTTCTTAAATAAACTTTTAAAATATAATTGAAGGTGGATGTGCCGAAACCCGACCCCGAGCCCGAGCCCGTTGAAGGTATCTAAGGCTCGGAAGAGGCCGTGCTGTGTATCAACTTCGGCCCATTATAGGGATTCCAAGGGGTCGACCTCTCAAAAACGACGAAGGTTTACTGCAGTTCGGTCTTAATAGCCGCATTAAATGCTCTAACATCACATTGAATACAACTTGATTGTGGCCAGAGCAGCATTAATGCGATTAGACCGAGTGCTCCTTGACATCGAGTGCACTGCAACCTTGAAGGGAATGTTAGTGTGAGGAGCTCGGTCAAAAGGATGGCTGAGATGAAGCAATTTATTATGATGTGATGGCGATGTAACTGAGAGGGACAACAGTCATTGTCAGAGAGGAGGCAGAGGTGGCAGGGCCACTTTGAGGGGACGATTGACAGATGATAGGAAAAATGATCACGAAGGTTGAGAAGAGAGACTAGTCTCCCACACTATAAAAAGATGAAGATAACCAGTCTACAGGTATATGAGAAAACTCAAACTGTATATCCAAGACTTATTATTAAAAAACCCTTCCTAACTTGACCTTGAGAGCGGCTTCTGGCGAGACGCCGTCGACTGGCTCACGTTTGTTCAGATCCTTACAGGTCAGTCAGCGGACACAGTCGAGTTGAGTTCAACCTATTAAACAAATATAATCTATGGGGCACCCCTGTACAATAATTTAGTTTTTCAAAACAGTTTTGAAAAAAGTCTAATGAAATAAAAAAAATATGATTAATTAAGTTTTAGTTCTATTTTAAAAGTATGTAAGAGTTTTAGTCCTACTTATTTTTTTGTATTGGGTTTAGTCATTTTATTCAAATTTTATAATTTTTTGATCCAACATGCCTTTTACCAACCAGTGCCTCATTTTCATTTTAAATGTTTTGATTATAAGATGCATTATCCTATATAGAGAACGGTGATGTATTTTGCATTTAAATCCTCTGATTATAGGGTGCACATTAATCACATGATTATCTTAACTTATCACTTTATTTATGAAAATTTTTATATTCTCCTTGATTTTAGGTATCAGTTTCACAACACTACTAAAAAAGGAAGCTTTTGCGTCGGAAGTATTCCGTCGCAAAAGGTCAATTATCCGTTGCAAAAGAGTATTTGCGTCGGCAAATAGGGGTAGTACATAGTGGGGTCGCAAAAAACTATTTGCGTCAGAAATTACCGTCTCAAATACATTTGCGTCTGCAAAAATGACTTTTTGAGACGGCTAAAAAAGTGTCGCAAAAACTATTAAAAATGATTTCTTTTGCAGCGACTACTAATAACGTCGCTAAAAATACTCTTTTGCGTCGATAAACTCCCGTCTCAAAAAAGGTATTGCGTTGGAGAAAATACCGTCTCAAAAGGTATCAATTGCGACGAATAGTACGCCATCTCAAAAGGTATCAATTGCGACGAATAGTATACCGTCTCAAAAGATATCAATTGAGACGAATAATATTCCGTCGCTAAAAGTATTATTTGTGACAAAAACATGCCATCGCTAGAAATATTATTTGCGACATTAGAGATTCTATTTACGTTGGTATATTTACGTTTGTAATTAAACCGTCTAAAAAAGATTCACTTTCACCTATAACATTTTTTGTCTATCAAAATATAAAAAAATAAGTATTTACAACTTAAAATTCTAAACATCCAATACAAGATAATATCAAAAATATATAAATACTTCATTCATTTTCATACTAAATAAAATGTTACCATTACATCTCCATTCAATCCATGCAACCAAATATCATTACATTCAAAACAATTCAATTAACAATAAGTTCGAATAAATAACAAAAATAAAATCAAAATAAAAAGTTCAACAACTAATGTATCACGAGTTAATTTGATATGATTATCCTCTTTAGCCGCTTCGCAAATTTTTCTTTAACCGCTTCATAAGCTAGTCATTTTCAAATATCTGAAAAATAAAAAATTTAATATCAATTTCATGAAATCAAGATTTTATATAAAATTATATGGGAAAAAAAATTTATTCGTTAACTTACACTACAAGACCGCTAAGCAATATTACGACCATAAGCTTCCTTAATTGTCTTAACACCTCGACGAGTCCTTTCAATAGGTGCGTCAGGCTTTTTGACTTTATCAACATAAATCTTTTAAAATTCCGAACTCAAAGCAACTCCAACTTTCTCCAATGGATCCGTACTAACAACAATCTCCTCTGCCACATCATATTTTGGAATATTGAAGCAAACTAATGATACTTTTCGTCCCAACTACAATAAAAAGGTGAGCTTTTAAAATAGTTTAACAAAAAAAGTTTAACATTTGAACATGTAAGAAAGCAAGAATTTGTAAAATTTAAGAAAGTCTAACAACATCACTCTCGACTCAAGAATCGTGCAAGAAATAATATACCTAAACAAAATGTAGAGGACATACCTTCCCATCATATCGCGGAGAAGATGGTGATAGAAAAAGATTATGACGCTTGTTATCGACAATATCATCTTCCACAGACTCCATGACGACACGATGTCCACTAATTGCATTCTGAATCTATGATATATACAAATACTTTTGTTTAATATATACATCTAATCATAGTGACTAAAATTTAAAAATAAATACACACCTGGGTATTCTTCATCTTTTGTCTCTGCAATTCTTCAACAAGACTCCCAATGTTGAGATTTGAAATAAGGTTCAAATGAGTACTGAAGACAAAAAGAGAACTTTCTGCAGTTCAAATAAAAGGGATCTCATTTAATACCTTTGCTGCAGTTGAATCACCTGAGACTGAAGCCCTCTCTCCCTAGTAGAAGCACGGTATCTGCATTTTGTCACAAATTCAAGCTTACACAAGAAACATCTGAAAACTGTTCGTGTGAACGCATTAGCTTATTCTAAATACAAAAATGTACCAACTATTATCTGCAAGGAAAGGAGAAGGTCAATACCTGCTTGGGATATCTAAAAAGTTTATCTTTTATTCAATCATCTTCGACTTTAATTAAAAATATCGGGAAAAATCCCCCCATAAGAGAATCTAGCTAAAAGAAATGAGAAGTAACAACAATTACCCCGGCGAAAAATCTCATAAAAGACTAAAAGTAAGTTTTTTGAAACAATTTAGCTGTTTTCTGTCTTTTTAATGATTTTGTTTTGCAAATTTGGTAGGAATTATCTTCTTTTTTTTAGATTCCTCTATTTAAGAGTTAGATGAGGAAAAAAGTGCAACCAAAACATAGAAGTTCAGAAAGAAAAACAAAAAATCCAAATGAGGTTGGGCATTTTAGAGAAAATCGAAGAGGGTGAACTTTCTTAACTAGTTTAAGTGTGGCAAATTCATGACAACAAATAATTAACTTGGCGTAAAAAAATGGTACACTGTAGAATGCTAACACTGGTATATCGCCATGTTATATGAATTCTTTAAAAGACAAGAATCCCCTACCACGGATAGCTCATTAGATCCCACATCAGAAAGCTCCATGGTATTGCCTGTGTTTAGAGATATAAATTAGCTCCAACATATTTCTCGCATAAAAGAAAGAACCATGAATACAAAAAAGGTCAGAATTAAAGGCAGTACCAGAGGTTTGCTCCACATATTTGATCAATCTAAATATTTTTCAAGTGAACCGTCACCTCTCTCCACTACTCCCCCCACTGCCGCCACCCGACTTGCCTCTACCTAATTTTCAGTCTAAATGATTTAGCTACATTTTCGTATGAAAAATGGGGAATAACCAACTTGAAAAGCTCTCTGCCAGCATGCATACATAGGAAAGGGGGAAAAAAAGAAGAGAACAATCAATTGAAAGCGAAAAGGGGAACAAATCACCATTGAAGGATAACTACATCACAAGATAAGAACACGGCATGGAGGATAACCAAATCTAAATACATTAAATTGAAGAAAATCTAATTAATAATCAACAAATCAACAATCACGAACAAAGTATAAGAATCGCAATTTTAAAAAAGAAACCCTAAATCACAAGAGATATGAGAAATTGAAGACGATAAGGGGAGAGAGGAGAGAGACCCTAAATCACAAGAGAGATGAGAAATTGAAGACGATAAGGGGAGAGAGAGAGAGAGAGAGAGAGAGAGAGAGAGAGAGAAGAAGAAGAAGAAGAAGAAGAAGAAGAAGAAGACATAGACGCCGGCGGCGACGTTGAGCGAGCAGTGGTTCCAGATCAAGGAACGAGAGGGGGTGACGATGGGTTATCACTTGCGAATCGTCTGCAGCGGTTGCGACGATGACGATCGGCGGTTGCGACCAGCGGTGGTGGCTTGGTGGTGGCGCGATGAGAGAGGGAGCTATGGGAGAGTGACAACGGCGGAAGACGATGGAAGCTGTAGGCGCCGGTGTAGAACACGACGGCGGTGGGGCAGGAGAGTTTAGGCTGTGTTTGACATTTAGGTTTAGGTTAAGATAGATGAGATTAGATTTAATTAAGTTAGTAAAAAATGTTAAAATAATTAAGTTTAATTAGAAGATTAATTAATTTTTTAGAGTGAAAAATAAAAAAATTTCTAATTAATGTTAAAATTTATTTTAATTTAATTTATTTATTCTAGAAGACAAATTAATTTTAAGTCTCAATTAAAATAAAAATAGTGATTTTATATATTTTTTATTTATTTATTTTTTAATTTGTTAGATAAAATAAATTTTTAAAAAACTTATGAAAAAATAAATAATTCTACTAAATATGAAATACAAACACATAAATTTATTTTAGGTAAATTTAAAATTTTTCATTTCCTTATCTTTTTATAGAATTTTTCTAATTTTTTAAAATTCTCCTCCATATGAAAATTTAAAATTTATAATATTTATTTTTATTTATTTATTTTGGATTCG
>JAOTRH010006205.1:0-23707 GCA_034768845.1 Heliamphora exappendiculata
GGCGACGACACTGGAAAAAATACTACATACTACAAGAACGTAGGTATGATACCATGAAGAAATTGAGAAGAGAAAATAACTGTATATATTTTCTGTCTATTGAAACTGTACAATATATAGCCTATTTATAGGCGAATATAAATAAATAATAAATGACATTAAATTAGAATAAAATCAATTTAATTAATCTAATATTTTAAATAATCTAATATTCTAACTGATTTAAAGGTGATGAGTATATATAACTTTAAAATGGTCAAAATGTAACATTTTTTTTTCTAAAATTGCAAAGGCGGCAACTGCCACCATTTATTCCCTTATAAATCCATCGTTGTATGGGGTCTCTCTTTCTTTTCCATGAAAAGAAGAAAACAAAAGCATATTCAAATGATAAGGGTAATGTTGATTAATACTTAAGAACATGCCACCCACCACATAAAAGGACTAAAGAGGGCGGTCGTCGTACTTAGATTTTGAAAAAATTTATTAATACAATTATAGTAATATTAATTTAAAATATTTTAAAATTATATAAGTTCGCTCACTTAAAATTTTTCTAAAAAGTTAATATTTGCTCTCATAAAAACTCATAAGAATAACTTATTCCCCTAAAATTAAAATTTTCCGTCGGTCCCTAACCCACCACTCACTCACCTTCTCTCAAATCCTCTCACTAGAATGCAATATTTACTCTGTTTCTTTCCCATTGAAAAGAATCATTTCACCGAGATTCTAAAAAAACACTCAATTCTCGTTTAATAACAGTTGTAGATTGAGTGCGATTAATAGTGAGATGAGATTAATAATAAAGTATGGCGGAATTAGTAATAAGGTGAGATTATGAATAAGGTGCGATTAATTTTTTGTATTTAATTTGAGTAAGATTAAGTAATGAACTATACATGCTTATATTTGATTTAGGTGGGATTAAACAATATGAGATTGGATTAAATTTATGAATTTCTAATATTATCTTTGTACTAAAAAATTAATAAATATATTTTAGTTTTTTTTATATTAGTTACTAAATTAATTATTTTAAATTAACTTAAATAAGCTAATAAGTTAAATTTTATGTTAATTATTTTAATATTTTTTATTTTTTAATTAATTTTTTAAAATTCACTTCTTGGATTAAATAAATTAGAACTAATAAGTTAAATAAGTTTATTTCTTTTGACAAAATACAAATGAAAAAAAATAGTTTTTTATTAATAATTTTTATTAATTTTAACAAACACTGGGCTTAATAGCCTTCAATTTGATCCATGAATGCCCCCACACTATTGTCCTTTTGAATTTGGTTTCCTCTTATTTCACCTACCTGTGGCCTATAAGGCGGTTCTGTTAGTGCTTCCAAGTTCCAAACTCCATTGTCCAGTATTTGTTTCCTTTTCTAGCCTCTATTTGCCTTCAAGGGGCCTTATAAAGGTCATGTGAACATGACCTTGAATAGTATTTTAAAGTTTCATTAGAAATGAGAATCTAAGTACTGTGAACTGTATAACAATGGCGCTGTTTGGATGGTTGATTTATTAATTTATTTTTTTATTAGTAAATAAGATAAAACACAAATAAGTCAAGTTATTTGGATGAACATTGACTTATCTGCTTATTTGACCTATAAAGATAATGTGAACATGACCTTGGATAGTATTTCAAAATTTCATTAGGAATGAAGATCTAAGTACTGTGAACCGTATAACAATGGCGTTGCTTGGGTGGTTGATTTATTAACTTATTTTTTTATTAGTAAATAAGACAAAACATAAATAAGTCAGGTCATTTGGGTGAATATTGGCTTATCTGTTTATTTGGCCTATAAATTACTTCGTTTGGTTTATAAGTCATCTTATTTAGTTTATTCTAGCTTATTTGGTTATTCAAAGGAGTTTATTTGGCGTATTTGCTTATTTTTTTATTTTTAACTTATTTAGTTACTCAAACAACGTGACTTATTTTTTGGCTCATAAATTAAATAAATTATAAGTTATGTCCTCCCAAACAGGACCACATTTGTACCATGATAAGAACACAAACACAAACACAAACACAAACACAAACACAAACACAAACACAAACACAAACACAAACACGGGACACACTTGTTAATACAACACAGTTAGATGCACAAACTTATTCAAGATTTAGATATACTCCCTCACACATGGAGTGGGCCTTATATGTGGAAGGAGTCTATCTAAATTTATGAAAAAAATATATTTGTAATTAAAATTTTTGTTTTTAGTAAATAACACTTCAATAAAAAGATTTTTCGTTACGATATTTAACGATAACATTTATTTTTCTATTTAAAAATGACCTTTTGACTAGAAAATCCTAACTTCATCACCACTACAGATTATTTTTATGATAAGTTTTCCTTTTTCTCACAAAAGGTTACTTAATTATTGTTGATAAGAACATTTTGGCACAATAAATGTTTATTTTACAATGAATTCAATTTTATCTCGTAAAAAAGTTTTAATAATTGGTGACGATATTATTTTATTGCAAAATTTATCATTTTGCCATGAATTTTATTTTTTGTAATGAAAAAAAGCTTTAATTATTGGCAATAACAATATTTCTTCGCCAATTCGTATTCTTTTATGACAATTATTCTCAAAAATAATATTATTATTGGTGATGAAAGTGTTCCATTGGTTGCTGATGTTATGATAAAAATAAATACTAATATTTGTTTGTGTTTTGTTCAAAAAGTTAATTTGTTTTAACAGTAGATTTTAAGAAAGCATGCTTAAAAAAACTCAATTTGTTTTTAAAAAAATATTGGTGTTAGTTTTTAAAATATTTAAATAATTGTTTTAATCCAACACACTTAATTGGTCAAGTTTGCAAATTTATTTTTAATATTTGTCACCTCAAAAAGTAAATTATTTAATAATTTCAAATAATTTTTGTTAGAAAATTCGTTTCAAAAAATAAATTGAACATACCATCTTTGTGCACGTCACATTGAATTTCAAGTTGTAAAATATATTTTTTTATTAAAAATTATAAAAAACAATAAATAGTATCGTGTGGCGTAGCGGCACATGATACTGTTAAAAGGGAAGGTTAAAATTATTTTATTTTAAAAGTTGAATTTTTGATATGTATATAATGCTACATCAAATTGTTTTTATCTTGCTATATAGATATTTAAATTTTTAATATTATTTTGTTTTGTTTTTTTAAAAGATAAAAAAATTAGATCGTTTAAAATAATATATTTTTGGTTTTTAAGATTATTTGGAATAGTTTTTATTATTTTATTAAAATACCATATATGCTCTTTTTTTAATAAAAAATTAATTTTAAGTCCTTAAAATAGCGTCGATTTTGTTTTCATTTATCATAAAAAAATTTAACTCGCGAGGTCCAGTTTTAACGCTCGAGGTCCAATTGGACCCTAGAACAGATAAATTTATATGTGAATTTTCAAAACTTATATAAATCACACAGATAAATTTATCTGTCTTGCATAAAATAAGACGACAAATAAATTTATCTGTTTGTGTTAAATTTATCTATATTATAGACAATTGAATCTCGTGCGTTAAAAATTTTGTTGATCGACCTTACGCGTTAAAATTTAATTTTTTAGACCTTTGGTTGAAAGCCCATTCTTTTTTTCTTTTTTTTTTAATTTTAAAACTTGTTTGGAAAATTTCTTGGCTTTTTTACCTATTGAGAGAAAATAATTAGCTTTTCTTAATTGAGAATAGTTTTGACATTTTATATGATAAAATGTTAAATTATTTAAAATTTGAATATTATTTTTTCTTGTAAAAAGAAAAAAAATAATACAGTTTAAAAGTAATTTTTTTATATTAAATAGTCAATTCAGTACAATAAAAATGGTTTACCTTTTAATAAAACGGTTGATCTCATAGTCAATTCAAACCACTACCAAAATTGGTGGCGAAAAGGAGAAAAATATGAATTACAATATGCAATGGGCCGTGGGATAGAGAATGAGAGAATCAGTTTGTCTTCAATAAGTGTATGCACCCATAAAATAATAAAAAATGTTTTGTACAGACAACTAATTACAAAAATTACAGAAATTTAATTTTGATTATTTATTTGTATTGAAATTGATTAGTATTGTGAATTTTAGGATAAATAAATGGTCATAATTCAATTTTTGTAGTTAATTGTCTGTGATTGTAATATTACTATAAAATAATACATAGGATGCCATATAAATATATAACAATTTTGTATTGACAAATAGAATAATTAGGATTCAGGTTAGGATATTGATATTAACGATATTTAGGCATACAATGTTTTACGTATTATTTTATGCACTATGCATGGGGTTATTTTTTGTATTACTGGTCTATATGTATGAATTTTTACGTACACAACGATATACTTAATGCGTGTTTGGTTTAACTTTTTGTATAAAATTTTTATTTTTATTTTTAGTTAACTTTTTTTTAGCATTAATCAACATGAATATACTGTTTTTAGATTCTTTTTGGCGTGAGAAATTCAAAAAATAAATAATTTTGATCAAAACAATAAAAAATAAATTCAAATAAGACCCAAAAAAAAAAAATGCCTACTATCATGGGAAGGCTTAGTCTCCTATGCTTCTTATTCCCTCACTGTCTCTTTAGATAGAAGCAGAGGTAACCAAAGGGCTACTTGTTACAAACACAACCCCACAAACCAGCTTGAACAAGATCTTTTTGCCTTCTTTTTCTTTTTTTTTTTTTTTTTGGGTACTTTGTTCAAACATTTGGCTTGGTTGTTTTGAGCTATGGGAATTCGCTGTTATCTTGAAGTGGATGTCAATGGCGAACAGATTTTCTTCGTCGACAAGGTAAATTTTCCTCTGTTTTCCTCTTTCATTTTAAGCTCGATCCTTTTTTTTTTGTTTGTTACTAATGTCACTCCTTTTTGTTCTTTTCTTTGCAGGAAATTATTGCATCTTTCTCCGGTAGATTAAGCAAATTGTTCAGTAAATTGGCCGGTACAACCAGCCAGCTGAAAGTGATCTTCCATGGCTTTCCAGGAGGCGCAGAGGGTTTTGAGCTCATCTCAAGGTTTTGCTATAACAACGGCAAAAATCAGATAACTCCCTCTAACATATTTCTCCTCCATTGTGCTGCAACTTTCATGGAAATGAAGAAAGACAGACCTGGGATACCGGGTTTGATCGACGAAGCCGAGAAATATTTTGAAGGGATCCAATTTTGGACTTGGTCTGAACTACTACTATGTTTAAAACAGTGCCAAGACTTACTTCCATTCATAAACCCTTCATGGATAATTCAAAAGTTCTTGGTTTTATTTGTGGGAAGGCTTGCTTTGCTCAACATTTCTAGCCCATGTACTTCTTCCTCTGAGAATTCAAATTCTCAGCTTTCCTGCCATTGGAGCAGTGGCAGTACTGTCAAAAGCTACTTATCTCAAGCTACTTGGTGGTTTGAAGATCTTGTTTTCTTGAACATTAATTTGTTCGAGAAAATTGTACACGCAATGATCTCACAAAAATTCGACCACGCGACTATATCCTCGTTTCTCTTCTATTATCAAAGATCAAAACTTGTTGGTTCGTCACCATCTAAGAAGCGCAAAACCGTTGGGAGTGTGATCAATCTTCTTTTCTTGCTTGAAAGGAGCTCTATTTCTTGCAGGGGCTTATTCCATTTGTTTGGCTTGGCTTTGTGTTTGAAAATAAACAAGTGCTGCAAGAACAAGTTAGAGACTTTGATTGGTTCTAAGCTGGATCAAGCTACAATCGATGATCTGCTCATTCCACCTCCCCGCGGGAAGAAATATTCGTATGATGTGAATCTGATCCTGAGGTTGCTGAAATCATTTTTGGCAGAAAACCAGTTTTCGGCATATGGATTGAAGAAAGTTGCTCCATTGATGGATTTGTACCTCGCAGAAGTAGCCCCGGACCCCCATTTGAAACCTTCCAAGTTTGTGGCATTAGCCACGGCACTTCCAGATTTTGCCACAGATTCTCAGGACAGAATCTACTTAGCTATTGACATGTATCTTAAGGTACTCTTATCTGTTTACAAAAGCTTTTGATGCAATTAAGAAAATCTTTTTTTCACTGGTTCAATTTTACGTCACTGAGACATTCGCTTAAAATCTTCAAACTTGTTAACACTCAAAAAAGCTACAAGTTAATGAAATTTAGTCCAGATCCGCGTTATGACAATAAACAAAAACAGCAACGAAAAGATTAGGCAATCACACATGAACACAAAGTTTATTTGATTTACTTAAAATTAGAGTTATGTTCAAAGAGTTACGACCATTTCACTATGAACTAATCCGGTACAAAACAAGGAAACAAGAAACACTAATATGAAATGACAAAAAATATATACCCAACTCAGGTCATAAGTAAAAAATGGGTCAAAAGCTGCTCTATGAACTAAGTCCCACACAAAAAAAAAAAAAAAGAAACATTAATTGTAACTCCTCTGATACTAGTCAAGCTCCAAAAAATAACTATGCTCCGCATGCCTAACAATCTGTAATACCTGTGGATTTATAGATTTATTTTACCTTTTTTGTTTTGGGTTTGTGGAATGTACCAAGAAATTTAATTACTTGGGATTTTGAGCTAGAAGTAGACATGTTTGTGGAATCCATTAGAAATTGTGAGCCTTGGACTGACATTTTTTAAGTTATGATTTTGCAGGTACATGGGAGTCTGTGTCAAGAGGAAAAGATGAAAGTTAGTTCTGTCCTGAACTCTAGGATGCTCTCCACTATGGTAAAAACCATGAAATGATATACCAAAGACTATGTTCAGAAGGGAATTTTAACTCTTCTTTTGTCAACTTCATCTCCCAAAATGAGAGTTGTACAGCTCATTATTTGTAACTGAAAACTTGCTTCTTTTTGGATGTATAATGTGGGATTGGCCTTATGTAATCTCAAATCTATACTCAGTGGCGGAGTTAGGATTATTGTCCAGAGTGAGAAAAAAATTTTAAAATTATATATGTATTTTTCTATATTTAATAAGCGTAAAAAATATTTAATTAAAGTGTTGATCAAAAAATTCATTTAATTTGATTGTCACAATTGGTTAAATCAATGCATAAGTTAAAAGCTATAAATTAAGAGCAATCTTTATTTATTTTTTAGCGTAGCCATCATGTGAGCAAGCTCGCCAATTTCTTTTAAATTTGAAAACTCAAGGCTATAGTATACATTTAAGATAAAATTTTCAAACTGATAAAAAGTCTCTCATATTTTAATATTATAAAATTTTGGGTAAATTTTGGCAAAGTGGATCATTTTTCCTTGTTTCAACTGTTTCGGGATGTTGAATGATACTGATAATTGAGAATGATCTGTATGTGATATAAAAATAATAGACTTTTTTTTTAAATAAGAAAAAAATGAGTAAACAAATTTAAAAGGGTAAAAAAATAATTCAGAGGGAGTAAAAAATTGTAAGTTATTAAAATATATAAAAATAAAATTAAAGTCGAGAAAAATTCAACGGAGGCTTTGGCCACAACTCGACCCTTAGTGGTACGTGTTGTTTGCCTTAATACCCATAGGTAGTGTTTGGTTCAATAGAATGATTTTATCCGAAATAAAATGATAATTCATTAGTATCAGTGTTGAAAATTTCATTCTCATTCTGTTAAATAGAAGAATATCAATTAGTTTTGAAATTGACATTCCATCAGCTGTTATCTAACCAAACACTAAAACAATTTTTTCCACCAAATTATCATTATATTTCATGTTCATTCCAATCAACCAAATATAGCTTTATTGCCCTTTTGCTACTTATATTGGGGTGTTTGACCAAATTTTTTAAGTTAATTTTTAACTTTCGACTGCTAATTCTAACAATTAGTTATATTCTTTTTATAACACACGCGACTTCTACTATAAGTTATAATCATTATTCTTTTATTTCAGTAACAAATTAACATATTTACCAAACACTGATAACTTCTGTTACAAATCACAATCTACAAGTTATAAGTTTTAGCAATACCACATAATTCAATCTCTTTATTAGTTATTATACCCCTAATCTAAATTCTCTCCATGTTTCGTATTTTACCTCAGTACTAACGAAATTTCAGTCACAATTTCATAAATTCTAATCTACTCCAAATAAATTCGAAAATTAATGTGCAAATATATATACATACTATACTAGCGACTGGGATTGAGCTATACCTCGTGCAAATGGATAATCCATTTTTTATAACTTTTTTATTTGTAATTAAAAATATTATCAAATAAAATTTGACGTTAAAAGCGTGCCGATGGTGTGTAGAAATAGTAATGGTCCAACATTGAGACATAGAGAATATGTGGAAAAACAAATATGATTATCATTAAAAGATCGCTTCAATGTGAGCTTTAGTTGTATGATTTAATTTTGAATTAATTTCAACCGATCTTTTTAAAATAGGCAAAAGTGTGACCGTATAATCTAAGTTTGAATTATTTGGTCTCAATTGTTTTTTTTTTATAATATTTAATGAAAGATAATATATTTTGAAATGTATAAACTATTTTATTACATATATATGTATGTATTATATCATAGACCCATCAAGATGGTTATAATGTGGACCATAAGGCAGTTGGGAATGTCTAAAGTGATTGTTGTGTGTGTGTATGGACTTGCTTTCGCAAGTTATTTTAACTCGAGTAAATGTTATAGTCATCATATTTAGTGATTATATTTGAGTACCACATAATGTGTGATATTTTATATGAAGTGTTTATATCATTTTGTAGTTTCATTATTTATTTTTAAATACTACATGAAAAATATTAAATTATGTATTACTTAAATATGATCACTAAATTATAATTATTATAGTATTATTGTTTCAACTCAGAAGTAATGGTCAATTTCAAATGTTTTAAAGACACACAATACGATGAAAACATTTTTGAAACTAATAAATCCAATAACATTTAGAAGAACAGGTAAGAAAAAATAATAATGATATTCTCAATATTTGAGAGGGCGACCTTCCCATGACAAATTAAAGAAACTTCTAAGACAAAAAGATTCGAAATGAGGTGATTAATTTAAATCTTTTGGAACAGATAAAGACAGATATGGGATCTCTGTCTTGTTGGACCAACCCGAGAGTACTCTTTCATTAAATGCGCATTTAGATAATCAATGGATGCTTCTAAAGAACATTTGCATCGACTGCCAAGCCAAAACAAGTCTGAATCTCCCCAATGCCTGCCAAAGACCGAGCGCTGCGGCGACTTACATGCGCATTGTAGGACTCGCCAAGAAAACCAAAGCAGATTGACACATCTTCAATGGAGTCTCAAGTAATTATTTGGTAATTCTGAATCATTACATATTATTGTTTACGTGTTTAGGGAGTTAAAAAATAAAAAGTAACTTGTTTCGTATGTATGGATTAATTTTATTTATTGAAAATAATACGCAAATAATGTTGTCTAATATTCTTGAAGTATTTAACAATTTTTCCACATGCACCAAGCTTTTGAAGAAGGAAAATTAGAAGGCCCTTTGAGGGGTGACACCATGCTTGCCAAACTGGGGTCAAATGACCCCATGACTTTAAAAAAAAATTTATTATAATATATATGTAAAATTTAAAAATATTTAACTCCACAAAAAATTTTTATTTGACTCTATAAATATATATTCGAAATATATTTTTAAAAAATATACACCTTTTCTAAATTATTTAAATTTTAGAAATACATTTTAAGTACATAATTTACAAATACTTTATAGATTTATAAGTGAATTGCACCAAATCCTTCATACACAGTCACATCCAATAAAAACCCTTTAACTCTTAAGTTTTACACCCAGGCATATCCCAATAGAACCACACACTCACGCATATCTCAACAGAACCACGCACTCACGCCACACCTAATCAAAATCACTTAAGCCTCACACTGACGTATATTCCAACAAAACCAAAATTCCATTCCAATTTGCAATCAGCTTATTACTCCAGTGGCGACTTCGCGGCGAATTGACGAAATACGAATATGCTGCAAGCTAACATCGGCCATTGCTAATTGTTTAATTTAATTTATATTATACGAATAACATATGATTAATTCTGATAACCCCATTAATAAATTTTTTTGGAATCGCCAGTAGATCCTTCCCAAGTATTGCTGGCATTAGTTATGTAGTACTTTCGTCAAATAAAAATATTTAATAAAATATATAATATTCTCTATTGATCTTTTCGCTTGTAAATGTAGCTTCAAGTCAAGCCATGTGAATATTGCCTTGTGTAATTATTTATGGTTTTTGTTTGTTTGTTTGGTAATACAAATATACATGTAAAGAAGCAGCACTTATAGGGGATCGAATGGGTAAGTTTCTCCGAACACCGGAAGGTTCAATTGGTTAGGCAAGAAAGAGGAGAGAGTTAGGGCATGTGTAGCGCCATAGCGGTGGCTGTTCGGTTGAAGAAGATGGCTGTGAGCCTATGAACTCGTCGCCGTTGATGCCTCGTTGTAACTTATCGTCGCTGCGCTCAGTCTCATCGCCTCGTTGGCCGTCGCCGTCGATGCCTCACGGTCGTCACGCCTCTTTTGAATCTCGTTTCACCACTGCGCTCATGCTAGTCTTAGGCTTAGGGTTACCATTTGCCAAGTCTCTCACAAATTCACAACAGAGGTCAGAGGGGTCACAGTCTTAATTATAATTTTTTTTTAATATTTATAATAACAAAATTTTAGGAGGGTCACATGACCCCTGGACCTTTCGTGGATCCGCCACTATATATATATATATATGAACAAAATTTTAATTACGATTTAAGTAATATCAAAATGATGCCAAAAAACGTAGAGGCCAACGCTATTGGCAACGCTGCCTTGCCCCATGTTATTTTCTCAGGGTTCGACCTATGTGGTGTTCAAGTCTCCATTCTCACTTAATTTACCCAAAAAAAAAAAAAAAAAAGAGTGATGCCAAAAGAAATAGAGATTTTCAATGTAATAATAGCATGTCTTTCTAAGAAAGAAGGGCTATTAAATGCAATTGCCTCGTATGTGCATACTTCCAAGTGGTAATTAATGGGCCAACATTCTTGAAATCACCAAATTAGATTTTCTATCAAGAACAAAACCAAGAAAATATTTTTGGTAGGAGTAATTTCTTTTTCCTTTTTTCCCATTAGGTTAGCAAATTAATCAAGTCGAATTACCGTTGTTCCTCATCGACGGGTTCGAACCTTCTCCTCTCACTTATGGCCTCTTGTAAATCATAAAGGAAAAAAAAAAAAGAAGAATAAAAATAGAACGATTACAAGACTCTAGTTTGTAAATCGCTAATGAATTAGGGGTATTCAAGCTTTGACTTGATTTGAGTTAAACTACTAACTAAATCACTTTAAATAGTTCTAAGAATTTAAGAAAAAAAACCAAATTGAGAGTACTATAGAACCGAAACGAGCCAATAATGAACAATTTGATTCTAGTTTAGATCTAAGACTAAATACATTTTGCCAATTTTATGTAACAAATTGTATAATTGTTCACTTATATGTATAAAGTCATGTTAACCACCGCTCATTAGGCGATGATTAATAGGGTAATGAGAACAAATTTTTTTTAATATCAATACAATTTTGAATATAAAATTTACTACTTTAACATATATCAATACACTTTGTACAGATATTTATACATTATAAACCTATTATCTACCGTCCAATGAGCGGTGGTTAGTATTTTCCATATATATATATTAATTTTGTTCTTTTTATTATATTAGTTTACTTTATATTTTATTTTATTACTTATTTTATACAATTATTAAAAAAATTCTCACATCTATAAATTCTGTAATATATTTTATTTATTCATTATTTTATTATTATATATCGATTATCAAGAGTCTTTGATTGTAACATTACATTGTTGTGAATCATATTGAAAAAGATAAATTTTTAAAAAGAAGAAACAAAGATAAAGAGGAAAGATAAAAAAAATATTTCTAAGTTTTTTTTATTTACTGATAATATATAATAAAATATAAATATAATAAAATCAAATGAGGTTGGGTTTGATTTTATACCGTTCTATAGAAACTTAATTAACGAACATAATCATAATAAATTATTTTTAATTATTTAATCAGAATCAAACCATATACATGGAAATTGAACCAAACTGTTACGTCCCAAACTTTGAGTCACGTGAAACATCGGCAAACTATTAAATATAACACATAACTTAAGAATACACTCTCAATATAAAGCATTCGTGCATAGTATATAATCGCCAAATGAGCTACATTACACGGTTCCAACACCGAAAAAACATGATATAGAAAGAGTAAAAAGGAAAACTACATATCTTCCGCCTCTCCAGTAACCCCGGATCAACCTGCGTGACCAGTACTTGAAAAATATTTCAAATCCCACACCGTGAGCCAAAATTCAGCAGAAACTAGATAACACATGCAATATATGCTAAACTTGCTAGGAAAACGAGGTGCAGTTTCAGACTCTCTTTCAAGCCATTAAAATAATTTTCACATACAAACGAAAAAGCAAGGATAATTACCATTTTTGGCTTACACGAGTCTTGAAAACGATTTAAAAGTGATTTTAGATCGCGATTCACACGAGTCTTTAAAAAAAATTTAAAGTTTGATTTTATCCGTTCCACAATGCATTTCATGCAATCCATGTACCATCTCAGATTTTCACCGAGAGATCTCAACGCCAACAAATGCAATGCAGATGCATGTAACCGGCGCTCACAAGCCGCAGTAACAATCCTAACACGAAGATAAAGATCAGTAGTCCAATACATATTCCCGGGATAAAATCGTATACTACGGGGTAAAACCGTAGACCACAGGGTAAAACCGCAAATCACGGGGTAAAATCGCATATTATTGGATAAAACTGAATACTACAGGATAACACTGAATCAACATATACATTTACAAACCGAAGCCTTAAACGCTTCAAGACAACAGAAGGCCACTTATTCGACTACCATGTGCAATAATAAAACTATCCACAGCTCTATGAGCACATAGCACGTATAACCACGACGTTCCACATAACGACGCTACAAAACCTGACAAGACATCACATGCCACACCCCCGTCATTTGTTTATCCGAACAACTCGTCCACACACCGGGACCACCAACGATACGAAAAACCAACATCTAACCCAGAGGCCAACACCTGAACCTCCCACAAAATGGTTCTCACCAGAACCCCACCTTAAAACGAATAACGGATCCACACGTTCCGCACTCAACGGTGCACAAACCATCACGCACACAACCGTGCCCCTACAACTTGCATCTAACCATGCTCGTCACCCCCGAGGTCGACGTCTAAACAAACACCCGAGATCATGACACGATGCCCAAGGCCACGACACAGTCTTCGAATCCACAACATGACCAACAAAACCCCAAAAGGAATCTAATAGTATTTCAGTGGACTAATCCCATATATCAATCAACTGAATGCCATTGAAAATAATTGAAAACCTAGAATCCAACCACCAAAACACCAAACAATCAACTCAGGATCCAATCGACTGGACCCCCCTCCAGTCGACCCAAACACCCTACTGGAAACTCGCCCAAAACGCCCAAACACACTGTCCAATTGACTGGCCCTCAAGATCTAGTCGGCTGAACCCACAGAACCATGATCAAGTCGACTGGACCCCCATCCAGTCAACTGACCCCATGCGGAAACAGTTTTCGAGCTGTGGGTTTAGCCCACCAAACCCCAAATCGAAGCCTCCAAACTCCCATTCGACACCCTCGAGCATACCCACGCCCAAACCTAACACTAAAATCTCAAAAGAAACACCCGACACCTAATTTCGTCCACAAAAAAAGACGAAAAAGAGATTTTAAACCCAAAAATCCAACTTTAAACCAAACTAATTTTCATGCAGTTCAAGACGGTAAAAACACGCACGATTACACGTAGCGCCCTTATAAGACATGAGAGTCTAAGATCCTACCTCGTTGAGTTAAAAACTCGACGCCTTGATCCATGTTTAAAATTGAACTTTGTTTGAATAAAATTCTGTTCGGATGGATACGCAGACCACGATGCTAATAACAAGAATCGGCTGTTGGATCGTCGAAAATCGAGCCTCAAGCCTCCGATAAGTTAAAGAGAAGACAGAGAGAAAATAGAGAAAACTTAGTGGAGGAGTTTTAAAAACATCTTTTAAAAATATATAATTCCAAATATTTATAGGCAACGAATATATATCTTTTTTTTAAAACTCACATCACAGCGCCCAACGATTTCGGGAACTAACCCCGCACGCATATTTAAACCCGAACATGCATCAGAAAGCATATTAACATGCTGCAATGAAAATACTGAACACGCGTCGAAAAATATCAAAAAAAAAAGATCAAAGTCTCACGCAAACCATGCAAATTAAATTGGTTTGGACCACTTTTACCGATTCTATTGATTTTTTTAAAACGCCCCAATAATGACTCACTACACAATTTTTCCTAAGAACATTTAGTTTTTCCTTTTTTTTTCTTTCATTTTATTTTCAAGGCCTTTTAGTTTTAGTTTTGAGAACTTTTTATAATTGTTCCAAGCATTAGCGCCATTAACAGCTACTTCCAAACATGGGCTTGTTTGCTTGTACACTAAGAGCATGTTTGGATAAGTGACAATTCTAAAATTTTTTGTTAATAGAGTCATTTAAAATTGATCATTAGTTAGTTCTACAATATAATCTAAATTAAACTTCTTAACTAATAAGTAAAATATACTTTGCATATATTTTTGTATTATTTTGACAAAAAATATATAAATGCATAAAGAAGTGTAGTGCTGTTAATTTTTTTTGTTAATTTTTTTTATTAGAAACTTGTTCATATTGTTTAAAACCAACAAACAAACAAAAATAATAAAAGAATAAAATCCGGCCGCACATTAAAATCTAGAAGCAGTATAAAAAACTTTAAAATTTTACAGCAATTTGAGAATTGGCCAATTGGGAGTGGTTGGGTGTAGGAAAAACCGGAGATATTAAGTGCAACTCATATTTTTGTTAATTAAACTTATAAATACATAAATTTTTTTGTAGATTATGTATTTAAAATTTGTATTTTAAATGTAAATAATTTAAAAAATATGTATATTTATAAATGCTTTTAAATTATGTGATTGTGAAAAGCTGTTGAAATTATTTTATAGGATCAAATATAATTTTTTATTGTGTCAAATATTTATATATATATATATATATATATATATACTATAATAATATTCTTTTAAGAACTAATGGGGTTATTTGACCCTATAATCCCAAAGGTGGCGTCACCCTTAGTTTGGATTGAGGTACTGAGAAGCGTATTGAATAAAAAAAGAATAGGTTCCACAATATTAGTTTTTGTTTACTAGGACTAATAATTTCACGTTTGTTTTGTGGGACGAATTACTAATATCTCATTCATAATATTAATAATATCAAAACCAGGGTTTATATTATTAGTATCAGATTTTAGATCATATTCTCTCCTTATTTAACAGTTAAAAATAATTTTATAAATTTTACCTCATTCTTTATTCGACCATAACCGAACATTAATCAAATTTTTTATTGTACACATAATCCATTCTATAATTTCCTACTTTAAAAAAACATATAGGACCTATAGCATTATTTATTCATCATATCTTATCCAATTTCATCCAAAATATCAAACGGGTGCTAAATCCACTACAAGTTACTTCCACATAGTTCGCAAACAACTTTGTTTTTTTTTTTGTTGTTGTAATTTTCAAGTGTTATATTGTGTTTCACCTATAAATTTATGAAAATATTTAGGATAAATTACACTTTGACCCCTTATATTTTTATCATATATCACCGTCTACCATCTTATTCTTAAAAATCACACTACGCACCATTGCTTTACAAAAATTGATAACAACTTAGCCCCTCCGTTAGTCAACCGGTAGTTGACTTAACAGAAAAACGCAATACCAACAAAAAAATAAATCAAAATATCAATTTTACCCCTATGCCAAACGCATCTGGCATTTTGTTACTCTCATCTTTCCCCACACCGAAAACACTTCTCCTTCCACTGAAGACATATCCAGTCACCAAATGGTAAAAATTTTCTAATTTAATTGCTAACAAAAACCTAATTTATTGTTAGCAATGTAATTCACAGAGCTTTTCAGGATATTTTCAGGATAGATGCATGATATATACATGTAATAAAAATAAACACATATATTGTTCAGTTTCTCTCTCTTTCCCTCATCAATTTATAGTTCAGGATGTGTGGCTCTATGGTTTCTTGAGTGGCAGATGGTGGGGTTTCGCGAAGGAAAAGGGTGGTGGGGAAGCAGACAAGGGCAGGGACAACGGTGAGCGTGAGGAGGAAGGTGGAGGGATTGACGGCGAAAAGGGCGGCGGAGAGGTCAGTGAAAATTGTGGTGTTGAGACCTAAATAGCCTTTTAGGATGCTGGAAATAGGGCATTGGTTGTGCTTGAAGTTCCGGATGCAGGTAACCAAGACAGCGGTGTTCATCCATGGAAGCTGAGAATCGATGGAAGAAGAAGCCGGGAAAAGAGAAACGACATGGCACAAAGAAGATCGACGATAGCCTCAAGCTTTAGACGGCGCAAAGAAGCAGGGGAAGAAGACGAAGAAGAAGATGCGGGAGAAGAGAAACGGGGGTAAGAAACTTCCGATTTCTCTGTTATAAGTTTCGAACTTTTCGATTTTTATAGAGGAATTGGTTAGGTGGGTTTACAAAAGAGGAGGAGGTTTGGGGGAGTGAGGGATTTGGGTGGTTTTATAGAGAGGATTTGGGTTGGTTTGCATTTGAATTCCTTGCGGTTTTCTTAGATTGGTTGAAGATCGAACTGGGTTCATTAATTTTTAGGTTTTGATTTGATTCTTCAAGACTCCAAACTAGGTTTTGATCAAACTGGGTTCGTTAATCAGAAGTGGGTTTGGATTTGAATCTGCGGTGGTTATAAGACTCCAACGTCAAAAAAGCCAGAGGAGTTAGAATAAGGGCTTTGATCTTGCGCTTGGATGAAACATTAGGGCTTTGGAGGAAGAAGATGAGAAATTTTGGGAAGAAGATAAAAAGGGTATTTTTGACATTTTAATTTTGCCGTTAACAGTGGTACTGACCAGAGGGTGCAGTGTAATTTTTAAGAATAAAGGAGTAGACAGTGATATATGATAAGAATACATGGAGTGTAAATGTAATTTATCCAAATATTTATCAGCAGAAGGAAAAAAAGGCATTACAACTAAATTTATAAATTCCTTAAATTCATGCTTCGTTTTTTCCCTCTTTTTATGTGAATCTCTTCAATAATCAAATTAATTATCCAAACACAATCAAAATAATTGATCGGTGCATAAAAGTGTCATTCAAATTCTATATTTTACGTTATCAAATCCTCGATTTTATGTTAAATAATATATTTTTGTAAGTGTTTCAGTATTATGATCAAAAAAAGCAAGAATGTGGAGAGACAAGCCAAAACGAGGGAAAAAGTGCATAAAGGAATTTTGTATATTTTTGTCTGAACGAGCGAAAGGTTAGTTTTGCCTAGAAACTTTTTGTTTGGACGGGAGTCCAAGCGGATTGCTGTTGGGGATTCAATATGTGAAAGTTTTAAATCTAGGGCGCAACAGACGTTATAAATAGGCAGGTAAGGCTCAGAAAAGAGGGAAATCATATTTAGAGCAAAAAGAGGCACAGAAGATGACAACTAGGGTTCAGGATGCGACGAGATGATCGGAACGATGGACGGGAGTCGAATTTTCATTAAGCTTTCATGGATTGTAGCAGTAGCATAAGTAGCTAGATTCTTCATCATAGGATTCGATGAAACCCTAGTTCGGTATTTAGTTCACAGTTAAGATTTTTTATTTCTTTCAATACCAAATTCAACTTTGTTGTATGATTTTTATATATGTTAAGTTTTAATCAACGAGTTTTATTGTGTTTATTCAAATTTTTGTTTTTACTTCTGTGATTGTGGTTACAAGATCACGCAATTTTTTTTATTACTTGTTTCATTCCAAATATGAGATAAGCTATCATGTGATAGGATGGATCGTGTCAGGTTTTATATGAACGACTTGTGCCCATCAAGATATGTTATGCTAGGTTTGGTTATGCATATTAGTTCTTAATCACCCGAGATTTAGGCTCGTAACCGGAACGGAATTAAGTTAAATAGTGAAAAAGTAACTAAGTCTTAACGGATCTAAACTACTTGGTTATAGTAAATTCAAACTCTTAGAATCTTCTTTTCTTATCGAATCATAGTTTTAAATTTATTTTTAATTTTTTTTCTATTCTTAGTTAAATAAAAAAAAACCAACCTTTTAATTAAAGAAACCAAATTGAACTTTTGGTTATAAAGAATTGTGATTAAGCTTTTTTAGTCTTTGTTTGAATTATACATGGACTTAGTCACTGTTGTACTGAACAGTACTTAAATTTAGGTTATAAATATTTATTTTTTGTGCAATACAACACAAATCAGTCATGTAATTTACTAGGGCTATTGAAATATTAAAAAAAAAGCGATAATCTGGTCCGGTCTGTATGGTCCGGTCCAGTTTTTATTTGTCACAGTTCGATTCCAGATTAAAATTTCTAAAAATTATTTTGAACGGTCTGGTTATCAGTTCTGATTTAATTTCATGGTTCCAAATCGAACCAGGCCGTTCTTACTTAATATTTTATATATATATATATATATTGATAATCTGAGCCGTTTATTTTATTGTTCTTAGTTTATGTATTATTATTGTAAAAAATTAAATTAATCGGATATCGTTAACTGTCTTAACAAATCACATTTATGTTAATAAAAATAAATCGTGATATCTATTTTATTATCACAAATGTAATTTGTTTTGGTAGTTAAGGATATCCGATTAATTTTATTTTTTATCGTAACAATACATAAATTAAGAATAATAAAATAAACGGTTTAGATCACCAAAATATATTTATTTTGGTCGGGAATGTATTTGGCTTGAGAATGTATTTTTCTGAATTTTGGTTAGAACCGTTAACCGAATAGTGTCTAATCCGTTGTCATTGATCGGTTCTGATCCGGTTCTGTTACTTGAACAGTTCGGATACAGTTTCAAAAAATTTAAAATCATTATGAATAATTTGATTTTTAATTTTTTTAAAAATTAATCCAATTTAGATAGTGTGCACCTATAATTTACTCGGCAATGTGAGATCATATGTATCTTTGGAGGAGCACGTCATCTTTGATTAATTGTTTTTGATTTTTCATTGGTATTTCTTTTACAATTTAAACTTATGGTTTTAACTTAAATTTTATTTGAGTTGGTAATGTTTATGTTTATGTTTATTATTTATAATTTTTTTTTAAATTTTCTGTAAACTACAAATAAAATTATGTTGGATAATTATTTTTATTTTCAAAAAAACATAAATAGTTTTAAAATTTAACTAAATTCTTGTAAATAGAAAAAAATGTGTTTTTACTTATTTTATAAATAAATTTTTATTTAATTTTTTTTCCTCCACCGCTTACGCCCACCACTTCTGATCACCGCCTTCGATCACCGCCTCCGACCACCCCTTTAACTATTTCTCTGATTACCATTTCCGACCACCATATCCGGCCACCGCCTCTAACTATTAATTTTGGCTACCACATTCGACCACCACATCCGACCACTATCGCTACCTATTGCTATCATCATCGATTAATACCTTCAGTCACCACATTCAACCACTACTTTCTAAACATCTATGCGCCAAACATATTTTTATTTTTTATAAAAATAAATAAAAACATGTTTTTTATTTATTGTAAACAAAAAACAAAAAACTATAAAAAGTAATGCCACAAGGGGCCCTTGGCATGCCACGAGGTGCCCAAGGCAATGCCACATGGTGCCCACGACATGCCCAAGACATGAACAAAACAATGCCACGAGGTGCCCTTGGCATTGTCTTGGGTATGCCGTAGGCACCTTTGGGCGTTGTCTTGGACATGCCGTGTGCACATGGTGGCATTGCTTTGGGCTTACCAAGGGCACCTCGAACGGGCCCTTAATATTTTGAGACTTAATTTTTTTTTTTTCTAAGATTGTAGCTTTCTTACTCATGTCACTTGCTCCTTTATTTCTCTTTATGTTCTCATCAATTAATACTGCATCTTTACATTCGTATTTGACATATCTTTGAACATACAAGATGTTAAATCTCTTCACAAATCATTAATTTCACTTTTCATTATCTGTTGAGACTTGTATGACAACCCAAAAAATAATATTAGTACAAGCTGCGCTGGTTATTACCAATTGTAATTCTATTGGATATTTTTCAGCATCGGGGTAAGACTCGCGAAGCCATGGATTTAAGCCCCATTTTTATGATTATTTTTAGGGCTTCCAAATATTTTGGACTCTTTATTAACTAATATAGGTTGCTATTCACCGAATTAAAAAAGGAGGGGTCAAAATTATTACTTTATCCAAGCAAAAACCGATTCCCATAAAGATTTTAATTTCTCTTACAGAAGACTGAAGCAAGTTAGATTTTCATACTTCTTCTTAATCCTCTAAACAACTATAATTTCTCAATCGATCATATCACAAGAGAAATTAAATGAATTAGCCATGATTTTTTAATCTAATTATGTTTGACTTAAAAGAAGTATTTAATGAATTTTTGTGTTTCAGCGCTAAAAGCCTATGGATCATAATTGATCATGCCCTAGGTTTGGAGTGTGACATTAGGCGATCTTGCTGGTAAGTTTCAAATGCAGGATATAAGTTGTTGAGAGTGATTCACTTGGGCTCATAAAGATAGCGAATAAAAGAACCGAAGATACACCCCTTGCGATTATATCATTCTCAAATGCAAAGAAGTCTCAAAAGGTTTCTCTTTTACTAATTGCTTTCATATTAGGAGTGGGAACTATTGTGCCCATTTTTTTGCTGAGCAAATGTGATAAGTGTTTAAATATATCATTTAAGGTCGCAATTTATATTAACAAAGTTCTCACCTTTGTATTAATAATACAATTTTTGTCATATTTACAGATTTGGCATCGAAAGAGGCAAAGAGGAGAAAAATGAAAAAAATAGAAAAAAAAGAAGTCATTGGCTAATTTTGTCTAGATGAGCGTCTGAACGATTTTTAACAGAATGATTTCCATTCGGACAGGGCGTCTGGATGAGTTTGGAATTTACAGTTCGATATTTTTAACGATTAGGTTAAAAGTAAAGGCATACAAAAAAACGTAAAGCAAGATATAAAAGAGAGCTATAATTTGTGAAAAGACGGGAATTAAGGGTGGTGGCTCCCTCGAAAGGTCTTCCAATGATGCGTTTGGTCGAAAACTCCGCGTCATCATCTATATCTATGAGTGACTAGAAGCTTCTTTTAGGATTTTAGATGAAACCCTAGCAAAGTGATATTTGAACTTTATATTTAATTGTGAATTCTATTCTTTTTACTCTATGTGTATAATTCTTAATAAGTTTGCATTTTCTTTATAATAAATTTTCATAGTTTTGATATTTGTTTTTGTGATTGTGAGTATATATTGAGTTATACAGTGTTTTATTAGTGAATGTGGTATAAACGTGAGTTAGATTATGCTTTGTGAGGACGAGTTGTGCCAAACTTATTGAGGACAACACGTGTTGTCAAAAATAATTTATATGTCAGGTTTATATCTTGTCAATTATCTTGAAAAATCCGTGAGGCATTGTATTCATAACAAATATTGTGCGAGTAAATAGTTTAGGTTCATAATCGGTATAAGTCAATTTATATAAGGTTAGGATGGGTTCAAAACTCTAAAACTTTTTATTTTTACATATGTTTTAGATAAGTTTTTGTTATTTTATATTATTTTAATCAATTCTATCTCATAAATTCAGTTAATTTATGTTTCAAATTAAATTTAGGAACAAATCTGAGAATACCAATGGTGGTGGTGGTGGTTAAATGATATATTAGGGATAATTTTAGTATGAAAAATATTAATTAAAACTTATTAGAACATAATTATTAATTAAGACTTATTAAAATATAAAAGCATCAAATGGGACTTAATCCAAAATTTTCCAATAAAACTTAATAGGGATGAAAGAACAACTGATGTAGTGGAACTGGCCGATTGAACCGGCCAAAATAGAAACTTACAGTTGATGTATGTGTCTTGGGTGGTCTGCATCGTTTTGATTACTGCAATTTTCTTTTTTCGGTTCAGTTAGAGGAACACCTCGATTGATTGAGATCGAACCGTTCGATAAATGTATCACAACCGTCCGTATTTTTCCTTGATAGAATCATAGCCGTCCACTCTAAGTTAATGGAATCATAGATGACTGACTATTCACTTTCGCAATTCCGCTGTTGGCTGCTAATTTGTGTTTTTTATGCTTCTTTTTCTTTTATTTTTATTTTTATTTATTTTTAATTTTTTTGTGCATTTTGAATATGTGAATATGTGATTGAACTTTGAGGTGTGCTTCGTGTTTTTCAAAAATTACAAATCATAATTAGGGATACTGAATTTTATACTGTCTGTTCAATGTATTCTATCTGACTAATCGAAAACGATTTGTGAAAATACAAAATCGAATGCTTGATGAACGTTGTGTATCATTTCTACTATTATATTAAGAAAACCTTACTTTGTGTTATATTTTTTTTTCTTTTGGAAGCATTGTAAATTTTAACATTGGATAAAAGTGCTTTTTAATTTTTTTGTCTTATTATTTTAATAATATTATTTTTTTACCTTATTTTTAAAAAACCATTTTAGTATTTACATAATTAACTTACACGCGTGTGCGCAATCGTTAGCAGAGTAGAAAGGCAATGTCCGACCAGATAAAGCTTCGAAGAGGCGACTCGGTTTGATCTTGAAAAAACAAAGACTTCGCTTCGATTAGGTCTTCTCTTTGTTTCTGTTTCCGATTTCTTTGTATATTACTTTCAATATGTTGGAGAAGATCGGATTGCCGGCGAAGCCTTCTCTGAGAGGGAACAATTGGGTGGACGATGCCTCACATTGCCAAGGATGTTCCGCTCAGTTCACTTTCATCAATCGCAAGGTCTCTCACTATACTTTGTTTGATTTGCTTGCCTATACGTCTATATCTCAGGAATTTGTTCTTTTGCGGTTAATTGTTGGAACTGGTGATCGTAATTAGGTTATATTGTTGTAACTCTCTGGATTTGAGGGAAGTGTATTTGTTTATTGTTTAGATTTATTTCAGAACCAGGTGTCAGAAATTGGTAATTTTTGGTTTTCTCTTCGAAATTTCATCTGGCGTTCTATTGACAGCTTGAGTTATTTTTTTTTTTAATTGAATCCATAATATTAATGTTATTTGGAGATCTTCTGAAGAAAGTTGAAATATTTTGTTCATTAGAATTAAAAGGGTTGTAAATATATACTTTTGTTTTTAATTGGATCCATAATACTGTACCTTACATGAAATAATGTTATTTGGAGATCTTTTGAAGAAAATTGAAGTATTTTGTTCATTAGAATTCAATGGGTTGTAAATATCTACTTTTGGTGAAGAGTTTTGGGTGTATCAAATTCAAAAATCTTTTGGAACTATTTCATGGTCCAATCCAGCATCTATTCGTATAACTACCGCCATGCCTTAAATATCCATCGGT
>JAOTRH010006226.1:0-23703 GCA_034768845.1 Heliamphora exappendiculata
TTTTACTTATTTTTGTATTTAGTAATTTTTTATTTTTTAATTAAAATTTTTTAAATAAAATTTTGTAGTTAAAAAAATAAAAAATAAAAAACAAAGAAAACATATGGTGTAAATGTTAAAACAAATAAAACAACGGGTGTA
Source organism: Heliamphora exappendiculata (assembly GCA_034768845.1). NCBI lineage: Eukaryota > Viridiplantae > Streptophyta > Magnoliopsida > Ericales > Sarraceniaceae > Heliamphora > Heliamphora exappendiculata. The sequence continues at coordinate 142 of JAOTRH010006226.1, forward strand.
AATGTGAAAATACTATTTTTTCGTCCAAAAATTAACGGAAAGTTAACTTTTGAATCTAAGTGTTACAAAAAAAAAAAAAAAGGGAGTGCAGTAATATTTCAGAGAATAGCGGATGTAATAGTGATATAACTCTTAAATACATGGGGTGTAAGTATAATTTACCCATTTTTTTATACATATCAACTTTTCTAGTACTACTATTTATATATTTTATTGCTAATCTAACTCATTCAAAAAATTCATTGTAATATTTAAGTATTTCTTTAACAATTAAGTTTAAAATATGTGTCGAACAATGTATTGGGAGTAAAACTGCCGAGATTATTATTTTTGCAAACGATTATCTGAAAAAATTAACTAAACGGACAAACGTAGAAATGGGCTCCAGATAAAATTTTTTTATGACGAACGATCACAATAAAACCCGTGCATCCGAATTTAATTTAAAAGAATACATTTTTACATGTCGAATCTTCAACTACAATTTGAATCCGATTTGAAACTCTTGTCAGATCTTCTACTGTATTCCCTTATGCGATTCCCAGATATAGTGTGGGTTATAATCCTCTAAAAATTTGTACCAGCAAAATCTGAACAGTTTTAGTCTTAGAAGACAAGTTATGAAACTGGTTTAGTCTACCCGCATATTTATAGGGCTACAATAGGGATCTGGGGAGTAATTATGAGTAAGACTTTTAGTAGAACACAGACACATATCAGTGGTTTCCGTAATTAAGCAAACCTCATAGCGGTATCTGCAATTATAAAAAATCAGCAGCGATTTCTACAATTTACATAAAATACTGAATTACAGTTCACACCACTAAAGAATTATAATTGCACCCTGACCCATAATCACGGGACATATAGCATTGAACTTTTGTTTTTAAATGCTTATCATTTCTCTCAACGTTAAGATTTTTGATATCCGTTAATTAAATTTAATTACTAATAATTTAATTTAATCGGCATCTTGATATTACTTAAGCCTTCCGCTTAACTTATTTGATCACTAGATAATCAAATCCACATGCATGGTTTGGCTCGATCAAAACTTATAAGCTTTCTTAATGGAGTATCGTTAATCCTGATCTTCTGGGATGTGAATTTCGTCAATGATTAATATTCGTTATATAAATAATACTGCTATCTAACTCACCGGCAATATAGACCCATATAAGATCGCACCCTTTAATGAATCAAAATAACGAATATTAAATATATGCAAATATATTATTATTTCATAATTAAGAGAATAAGTATTATTCATAATAACCTTGGAGTGTGAATTAATTTATATAGTCAGTATAAAATTAATTACACCAAATGTCCCATTCAATACACAAAAAGTGTACTAGTACAAAGAGTCAGAACAATAGACGACGCAATTATCTTTTTTTCGTAACCAAGACAGGCCTACTAAAACTTTGTGCTATAGTCGTACCGATGATATGTCCATTTTCATCTAAAATGTGAATATAAAATTTATATTTTGCAAGAACCTAAAATATGATCTTCTGTGTGTAAATCGTACTCTACACACAAGATTAAATATTATACAGAATATCGAATATCTATGCATAACATTAAAGAAATGACACACATACATTACTCATAAAGATTCTCATAAAATAGAAAATTAAATTTATCAAAATAAAATTAAATACTAAAAACATGATTTTTAGTATACCAACCCTAACAATCTCCCACTTATATTTAAAACCATGCTGCCATACATCTGACTCCCATACTCTCTACATGACTATCAAAAGTCTTAGCCGGTAAGCTCTTTGTAAAAGATTTGCAAGGTTGTCTCATGCTATAAACTTTTTATGGCTGACTGAAAATCTGAGTCTGTGTGCCCCAAAGATACTAGACTGTCTGCCTGGTAAACCAACATATAATCTTTAGTCCTTTTCAGGTAGTTGATTATATTTTTTTATCGCAGTTCAATGCTCCTGCCCTAGGTTAGACAGATATCTGCTAACAATGCCAACAATAAAGCAGATGTCGGGTCTAGTGCAAAGCATAGCATACATGAGGCTTCCTACTGTCAAAGTATAAGGAACCGCCTTCATCTTCTCTATCTCATCAGGTGTCATAGGACACTGATTCTTGAATATAGTGATTCCATACCTGAAAGGGAGAAACCCATTATTGAAATCCTACATGCTAAAACGAGTAAAGATATCATCAATATACTTTGCTTGTGATAAGCCCAACATTCTTTGTTTTCGATCTCGCACAAGCTTGATCCCAAGAATGTGACTAGCTTCTCCCAAGTCCTTCATATCGAACTACGCAGATAGCCATACTTTAACTATAGATAATACCCCCACATCGTTTATGATAAGCAAGATATCATCTACATAAAGTATTAGAAAGATCACAATACTTCCGTGACGCTTCTTATATACACAGGACTCATCCGGACTCTGATCAAAATCATAAAACTTAATAGCTTGATCAACCTGAGTGTTCAAGACCTTGATGCCTACTTAAATCCATAAATGGATCTCTTAAGCTTACACAACAGGTGTTCTTAGCCCTTTCCAATGAATCCGTTTTGTTATATCATAAGGATACTATCACGCCCCAAACTCCGAGTAGCGTGAAACACCCATAAATAACCAAACATAACACCCAACCTGAGAATATACTCTCAAATTAAACCATATATGTATTGTATATAATCGCCAAATGGCATACATTACACGGTTCTAACACCGGAAAAACATATATACATACATGAAACGGAAAGAACAAAAAGGAAGACTATAGCTCTTCTACCTTTCCAGCCAACTCCGGATCAACCTGCGTGACTGGTACTTGAAGAAAAATAAATCCCACACCATGAGCCAAAGCTCAGCAGATACTAAACAACACATGCAATATAAGCTAAACATGCTAGAAAAATGAGATGTAGTTTTAGACTCTCTTTCAAGCCTTTAAAATAATTTTCACATGCAAACGGGAAAGTAAGGATACAAACCATCTTTTGACTCACTCACAGGAGCCCTTGAAACAATTGAAAAAGGATTTTTAGATCGCGATTCACACGGCTCTTAAAAATAATTTGAAATTCGATTTATCCATCCCACAATGTTGTTCATGCAATCCATATATCTTTTCAGACTTCCACCGAAGGACTACAGCCCCCGTCTATGCGACACATGCCACCCGTGCATATAACACACGCAACCCGTGCAACATACTCAACGCACGCAACCCGTGCAACACACACAACGCACATAATCCATCACATATTTTCACGGACTTTCACCGTAGGACCAGTATCCGCCCTTATCACACATCTTCACGGACTTTTACTGTAGGGCCATTATTCACCCTCACCACACATCTTCACGGACTTTCACCAGGGGACCAAAATTCGCCCCACATATGCAATACAGATACAAATCTACGTATCAATAGGCATTTTAACACTTGCCTAAATCACGAGATAAAACCGCATACTACGAGATAAAAAAGCCCAAAGCCCTAAAGGCATCAAGACCACAAATGCCACTTACCTGCTTACCATGCACGAGAATAAAACTATCCACAGTTCTATAAGCATAAAAGCACGTATAATCAAGACGTTCCACATAAAGATGCCACATAACCCAACATGGCATCACATGCCACACACCGTCATCTGCTCACCCGAATGATCCGTCCACACACCGGGATAACCAACACCTAACCTAGAGGCCAACACCTGAACCTCCCACAGAACGGTTCTCACCAAAACTCACCTTTAAACCGAACCACAGATCCGAACGTCCCGCATGCACACAACCGTGCCACAACACTCAAAACTAACCATGCACGTCACACCCGAGGATGACACAACAAAAACACCTGAGGCCACGACACGACCCCCGAAACCACAACCCGATCAACCAATTCCCGAAAAGAATTCAACAGTATTTCAATTAATTAATCTCATAATTAATAAATTGAATACCGTTAGAAACCAATCGAAAACCAATAACCCAACCCAAAACACCAAAACAAATACCAAACGCCCACACAAGACCCCAGTCGACTGGCCCCCACACCCAATCGACTGAAAACATGCTGGAAAGCAAGAAAAACCCAAACTAGAAACATTTCAGTCGACTAATCTACTAGGTCCAGTCGACTAAACCCCAAACAGAATCATTTCAGTCGACTGACCTCCAGGTCCAATCAATTGAACCCCAAGAACCAAGATCCAGTCGACTGATCATCAAGATCCAGTCGACTGATCATCAAGATCCAGTCGACTGACCTCCCTCGAAAATTATTTTTGAGCTACGATTTTAGTCTCCAAAATCTTCAATCGAAACCTCCAAACTCCCATCCAACACCCTCGGACATCCACACGCCCATGCCTCACACCAAACCCACGAAAGAAACACCCGACACCTGATTTCATCCACCGAAATCGACGTAAAATGGTTTTTAACCCAAAAACTCAACTTGATACAAAATCAAATTTATAGCAATCTAACAATTAAAAACACACACGATTACACATAAGACCCTTATAAGACATGAAAGTCTAGGATCCTACCTCGGCGAGTTAAAAACTTGATGCCTCGAACCACGTGCAAAATAAGCTCGCCAGAATAGAATTTCGTCTGGATGAACGCGTAGCCCACCATGCCACTAGTAAGGATCCGCTGTTGGATCGTTGAAAATCGAGCTCTAGGCCCCCGAGAAGTTAGAGAGAAGGCAGAGAGAAAAAGGAAGAACTTAGTGGAGAAGTTTTGAAAATATCTTTTGAAAATATCTAACTCCAGATATTTATAGGCCTCAACAATATCTTTTTTTGAAATTTTTTGAAATTTGCACCGCAACATCCTACAGCCTCGAGAACCTGCCCAGCATGCATATCTAACCCCGATCATGCATTAAAACACATTTAAACATGCAAAAGCAGAAACGCTAAATGCACGTCGAAAAATGCCGAAAAAATGGGTTAGGGTTTTACAACTCTACCCTCCTAAAAGGAATTTCGCCCCCGAAATTTAACTCAAAGTTAAAACAACAAACCGTCGACCGCAATCGACATAGGCACACGAGATGGTCAGCCAAACCATTCCTAAGATATAGTCAAACAAGGTCAGGCATCCTAAACAACGGCCAACTATCTCAAAGACGGGATCTACAACTCACCCCAACCTTACATCATCACCATCCACTGCCTCAACATTGCACATCACCCACGGAGTCCATCACCAGCACCTAAACAGATGCAAGAAAGGAACTGGTCCAAAACCTACATACTTAGAAAGTACCTCTGCTCGTTGAAGGTATATCTGCATCATCTGGCACAACTGGCGCCCTAGAAGAACTGGGAGCTATGAGAGCATACGCTCGAGGCAATGTCGCTCTGCCCTGTCCACCATAACTCGGCGCTGTCAGCTGTCGTACCGACTGAAGTGATGTACTCCCACCTGCCATCCGGGAAGTTTGGACTGCAAGATACTACTGTGGCTCTTGCACATACGATCCCTCTGGTGTGCCCTCTTACTCGGCGCACTCTCTCTCTGGGGACAGTTCTTGTGAATATGTCCCGTATAACCACATCCAAAATAAGTAGGCCTGGCTTCCCTACAAGCTTGAATCTTAGTCATAGTGTTCTCCACCCTTGTTGCTGCCTCCACCAGCTCTGTGAACACCCGAAGCTGCAACACCCCTCTCCCACAAGGCACCAATCCTACACAAAGGGATAAAATCCCGTCGCAGACCGGCTGCCCAAGAGATAGACAAGGAGTAAACTTAAACAATCACAAATATCTTAATATCAAAAGAGGTAAACAAGAGTCACTAGGAATTCACCATCCCAAGGCATACATTACTTCTAAAAGGTCAAAAACTTTCAAATCTTATACATGAAGCTTTACCAACACTAAAACTAAACAAAAAAAAAAGATTAGCCAAAATGATTTCCAACACCAGAACCAAAACTACTCGATGACGCCTACGGTGGACCAACACTTAGCCGTTCCTGGTATCTACAACTACAGAGGTTACAGGAGAGCGCACTTAGTATTATCATGAACAGAAAAGACAGTTACTTACGTAAGGATAATTGAAAACTCTTTCTAAAAGTAGTTCATCACATTTTCCATGAAAATATAGAAACTGATGCATTTGCATGAACATGAAAACATCACAGATTATACAAAATTTTCTCAGTATTGCAAACAGAAATATGTTCTTGGCACAACCACCACAAATTTAAAATGCATGACCACTTCTCAAATCTAGACTCAAACCCCAACAATGTCCAAGTAGTCGTCAACCTCACAACCAAGAGTTCCGACGGTATTGTAACCTCAATTCTCAATGCAAGGATGGCAACGTGATGGAATGAGGGCCACTCTCCACCAAACACGAGTGGTATGTGCTAAAACCTGGGACTCAGCCCAATAGCCTTTAAGACAAAAACCCCCGCTTAACGAAAAATCTCCCCTAAAGGGACAAATGAAAAATCCATAGTTGGGTAACCTCTCTCATAACGGGATATAAAGGGCTGAAAACCTTTGTAATTTGGCACTTTGGAACAACCACACAACATTAATAATAGTTTCATAATAACATCATGCTAGCTCAAAATAGCATGATAGCACACTTGAATTAAAGACATCATGGCATTTGAAAACAACAGGTTCATGCAATTATCAAAACTGGCCATAGTTTAAAACATGCGCTTCAAAGTATTTTCTTGCATCATTTAGATAACTTAAGATCAAGATAATGGCTAAGCACTCTCACCTTGCATAATATGCGTATGAACTGAGCCTCCCCCTGGCAAGCTAAGCAGAACCCCAAGATTCTACAACCTTTTAGCCTAACAAACAAAACACGACTCGACCGTTAATCACGGTATCCTCCCCTTTTAGGGTGAAAACAAAAATGATTCTAACCGTGGAATGTTTTGTTGATTTTTGGGACCATGGTTATTTTCTTTTTAAGTTTAAGGGGTACTACGCACTTGCCAAATCATTCACTTGTTTAAGAATTTTATTTAACCATTTGTTATTCTTTTCCAAATCGTTAAATTTCAAAGTACCGCAGCATCTTGAGGTACTTAGACTTGGAATCGAATTATGATTTTTAAACACCATTTAGATAAAAAAATATTTTATACAACTCTCATGCTTAACACCAAGACCAATTCCTAAGGCAAAAAGGTGAACATTTCATCCTAAGAAAAAATGGTTCAATACTTTCTCCATATTTTACCCAAGATTATGCTTATGTTACTCTTGGTTTTGGGGTATCAAATTAAGTCCAAATAAGTCCATATTTTAGTATGTTCTATTTCAACAGATTCCCTACAAGTTTCATGTTTAGAGATAAGGGTAGTTGTTTGAAACAAGTTAGACTCTTTAGCCATTTTAAAAAGTAGGTTCTGTCAGCCGCCAAAACTCACCAGAGCTAATTTTGGACAGAGGGTTTGAAAGGGTTTTTGGATATCATCCCAAGGCTTTAAAGTCTTATTTTTGAGCAGAAAGTACTTCAATATGTTAGCTACAAAATTCATGTAAACCACTTGTGTTATAGGTCATTTAGAATATGGATTTTGGGCTACACAAAAATATGTGACAGAAGTGTCCCTTGAGGGCTAAAACTCAACAGAGATTTTGAAAGGGGTTTTGACCTATCAAAACTTAATATTTTATTCTCATTTTTGGTGGGTAGATATATATACATGTTATTTCCAACTTTCATATTTTGGCCCAAACTCGGCTCGGATTTTAAACTAGGGAGTTTAGGTCTGCACTGTTGACTGGTTCGAAACTGACACACTTTGGTAGAATTGCAATATCTTGAGTTTTACTTACTCAAATGAGTTCAAATCAATTTTGGATGAAAGATAACACAAAAATATAACTCTGGACATAAAATTCATGCTTAGTTCAATTTTATACATTGAGTTATGATATTTTAAATCTCAGCACAGAAAGGTGGAAAGGCTCAAATTGCAGACCATGTTTAGATCTAGTCTCCTAGCATCATGTGTGTTAATGGTTGGTCCATTTCCTTTACATCCATATTTTGTATACTCAAATATGATAATTGCAGAACCTTTTCATGCCATGGAGCCATTAGAAAATCTCATGAAAACTTCAAGACACAACAGCCACTCCAAGACAGTTCTAAAATCTCACCATGACGCCTTTTCAATTCATATTCGATTCTTGATCTTTATTTGGTGTTTTCAAATGATGAAAGAGATGTTTGATAGGTGTAAAATCAGATGTGTTAGAGTCTTGCTTACCTTATATAGATCACTCTTTGATTATTTGGATCAAGGACTTAGCTTTCATGCTCTATGGGTACTCTTAGCTTCATGCTTCTTCTTCTTCCTTCTTTTTCTTTCTTCTCTTTTCTCTCTCTCTCCCTCTCTATATGCACGAAATTATTGATCAAAAAGGGTGGGTTGGGTCTCTTTTTATAGCCAAAAGGCATAGAGGAAGCTTCGTAGGAAGTTTCCTTAACCATTGGTTAACTAACCTTAGTTACATTTAAAGTTAACTTGAGTTTGATGAAATTTGGCCACCAAGTTTTGGCACATATTCCTAGGTATAGCCACTTGAGTATATATATATAATTTTTTATTTAATTGTAGGAGAAAATTCAGGTATTTTTACATTGGTTCGTTTCTTGAATTTTCGAGTGTAACTCTCGTCTTAAACAACTTGAACTTAAAATTTTAAATTATTATCCTCAACATTAGGGTTTTAGTACGTGCTTGTGTGGTTCCAACTCTGTCCCCCGGGTCTCGGGCTCGAAAAGCTTAAACAGTCGGGCCGGCTCTTCTTACCGAACTTTGGTTCAAGATTTCGTTTCTTTTGAGATATTCTTTCTTTTTTATTCGTACCTTGAGTTCGGGTTATTACAATCTACCATCCTTTAAGAAATTTCATCCTTGAAATTAAACACCGAAACTCAAGCCAATCACTGTCCCGAAACTATCAACGATCCCTGTTGCAGACCCAGCGATACCGCACAACAACAGAAATGCCCCAACAACTGAAATCCCAAACCTGTCGTTACACGAGATAAACACAACTCCACACAAACTGCTTATACGTGTAAGTCCTACTGACTTCGCTATCACCCATGAGACATCCATGAAACGTGGGATCAAGATCCAACTCACACTCCCAATCCTCAAAACATACTACTCTAGCGATAAACACATCACATAAGACCAATCCACCCTGGTACTTGATTCCAACCACTCTCCACCCCTTCGCTCTTACTGCCACAAACTGGCTCAATCACACCTCACCATGCACACCGAGGACTATTTCCACAATTCCAAACACACGATGTCGAACTCTGACATCAATCACATGAAGTCACATGTTCCATGCAAAAACTCTACTCGAGTTTTGACGATCACCAGATGACCACTGACTTTGCTATCACATCATTACCCTACTAATACTAACAATGCCATCTCAAAGCTGACACCATGCCGATCCACGGGCAACAACACAACACCCGGACTCCAGAGAGAAGTTCACTTACTCACCTGGACATCAAAGAATGCTTTTCATCTCAACAAACCTTCAAACCTTCATCATCTACTCAAACTTCTATCACGAACCACAATTCTCACTCAGAAGAAACATTAGGTCATACACCATTGTACTGTTAGAAATCCACCATACGCATTTCACAGTCGTACTGTTCCGAAAAAATTCTCACTCTGCCATGAGCTAAAAGTACAACCATAACCATACAATCCAGAACAAGTTGTACACAATGGTTAACGATTCTCAACTGATCACTATAAAAAGAACACTATATCTCAACACCAATTTCTTTGTCAACAAGAACAAGCAAAAGCATTCTTGGTCCTCCAACCTGACCTCACAGGGAACACAATCCCAAATGGTTCAACCATCATACAAAACGAGCCACACCGACTAGGTTACCACGACTTATCATGTTTACTACACTCATACGTACTCTTTTACGGTCTTCCACTATGGATAATACTAATCCCATCATGCGATTCTTTACGGTCCCGAACCGTGGGAACAATCGGATCCCAAGTTATACACACAGATGTTCCACCTCCCAGAAGGCACGTAGCCATGAACCACACGTTGAAGCCATGAAGAAGCAAACCCACAATCACTCGATCACAGCAATACAAGTCCTCGAATCATAACTACAAGGGTCACAACACGGATATCGAATCCACAGAGATTTTTAGCCTAAGTACACAACCAAAACCTGAATCGATCAAAAACCCGGCATCTCCCTCCAACCGAGGTGAAACAACACACACCAGACAACCGTCTAGAAAGAAACTCTATCTCTCTCCAGAGAGAAGAAAAGGGTCAACAAAACTCATGGCCCAATCTCAGCGTACTCCCAATACTCACAAACACTTTGCCTCTCAAGAACTTTGTGAACTTTACCTTGAAGCCACATCGACCATAGTCAAACAGCTGCCGTTAACCACGATTACGGTACCCCAAACCATCCGCTACATCAAGCTCTCAGCTTTCAGACGTCATCCGCACACAGTTACGAACACTACCAATTTGCATACGTTGTACAACACATCCCATGCCATAGGATTACAAGCTCATCACCCATCATGCACGGAGACATTCATCAACATTTTCATCGCGCCAAAACCTCACTCTAGAAGATTGCGCTTACTCACCTAACTCCAGCTAGGCAAATCACAACCACGCCACGGCTTTGAGTCTACTGCCTACGCAACTCTCATAGAAAGCACACGACACAATACAAAGGGAATCCAATCCTGAGTTCTTCTATCCAGAGTTATCAAGAACTTCCTTAACCATGCAGACACCTTCTGCACTTTCGCACTTCCGCTTTCAAAGCACACATCGATCACAGGCATCGTAACCTACGATTTCTCACGTATCACCCTAGGCTAGCCAAATCACACGGTATATTGTTGAATCTTATTACTCCATACTTCATTTCCATGGGCAATCAACATACCCATCTCTGTACCTAAGGTGGAACAAAAATAACCTCTAGACATAGCACACCCCGGATACAACGTCTCAGCACTAACCAACCACACTCTCGAATTTGTCTATGGTCCCTTCAAACCTCATGCACCTAGCACGGTTCCCAAACACGATCTCCTGATCATGGAGATAATGACCAAACCACGAATTTGTGTTTCCTCAGGGTTTACAAAGAAATCTTCAAATGTTCCCTGTGTTCCTCTTCACTCCGAGAGTATATCAAAATGTCATCTATGAATACAATCACAAATTGGCCTAGAAAACTTTTAAACACTTGATTTATCAGGTCCATAAACACCGCAGGCACATTCGTTAATCCGAAAGGCATCACCACAAATTCGTAATACCCGTGACGGGTTATAAAGGTAGTCTTGGGTACATCTGACTCTCGCACTTTCAATTGATGATATCCTAACCTTAAGTATATCATTGAGAACACTCTGATATTTTGCAATTGGTCGAACAGGTCGTCTATCCTACACAAAGGATACTTGTTCTTAACAGTCACCCTATCGTCTATCTTCCACACACAATCTTTACACATACTTCAATTACCACTCTAGCTTTACGACCATCAAGATTAATACCGCCACCTGAACCTAATGCGTCACTAGGGCTAAGTATACCACGTAGACTAAACACTCCACAGGTATATGCTTACCTATACCAATCCAAACACATCTTTCCTTCACACACGTACCACTCACCCAATAATACTTTTATCGTACAGTACTAACTCCTGATTCTAAAATCTCTTACCATCATCACGCAATCCCTTCACGCATTCTCTACCGCATAACCGAACCAAAAACCCACTTTCGCACTTTAACTATTTCACTATTTCATCTTACCCGCATTTCACTAAGACACTCGATTCACTTAAAGCCAAATTTACAAAAAAATCATACCCATTAATTCGTACAGTTTCACTTATGCTTCAACTATTCTCATCCAAACACTTATTCCTTCCGCGTACTCGCACTAAGTTGCTTCGCAACTCCACCAGAAATAATGGAATTATATCGCAGAAAGTATTGCACGCTATTTCTAACCAATACAACGGCTGCTTGGGCTAAATCTATAGGATCAAGAATCCCAGCAGTGAGTGCCCATTTAGAGTGGTGTACTTGTTTCTTTAAGGTTTCGTAAAATATCCAAACTATGTTTGTGTGGTTTTTGCCTATTTTTTTTTTGTCTTTTGTGGGCTCTTTTCATCTTTTGGTCACATTTTTTTACTTTTTCTAATAGTCCAGATGAGAGAGTCGAAAAAGTAAATTTTCTTGATCAAATGATGTAAAAAGTTCACGAAAGACAAATAAACAACAAAAATATGATTTATTAGTTTATTTTGGGCCCTTTGAACTTCTCATATTTTGGTGAAATTTTTTTTTTTGCAAATTGTCTCAATGAGAGGAGTCAGAAAAATATAATAGATTGATCAAATGATAAATTTTTTTATACTAAAGATGAAAATAAGCAAAGAAGCCATTATGCCCAACAGGGCTAACAAAGTTAAGACAAATAAAGAATTTAAGAGAGTTCGAGATTGTTAGAGAATTTAATCCCACATCGATTAGGTATAAAATGGGTGATTACTTAGTAAAATGTTGTGACCTCTCTAACTAATAGCTTAAACTTCAAGGTTGGATATAGAATTTTTGCATGATATCAAAGCGAAAACCATTCCACCCACTTTAAAAAAAAAACTCACCCCCGCATTCCCATAAAAAAATACTGCACAAAAAAATAATAATAATAATAATACACAAGATAGACCTCAAAAGTTATTGCACTCTCCCAAAATCAGTAAAATTCATTCATACAATTGAAATTAAATAACTGCATTTCCAATTTGACCTAACATTACACAGTACAAATCGATTCGAATAAGTAAATACAATGACTAAAACCCAACGACCAAGAAGACACAAATGCAAACACCTGGAATGGGATCTAAGAAACCCCCGAATCCCCAGTTTCTCCATGCGATATCAAACCATCCGCTTCCTCAACCGATTCAAGCAATTTAGGAACCGATTCAAGCAATCTAGGCCTCAATCGAACATTAGGTACATTCTACAATTGCAATCAAACTATAAAATCAACCCACTAATCTCCATATCTGTATGGAAATTGATATATGTGTAAAATATATAGCAGCACACTCATCTTTCCTTCAACGCAAATTATTGTTCGGAGATGTTGGTAGTTTCATTTTGGTTGATGTGTTTTGCAATGCTTTTTGTCTTCTTTCTTGCGGTGGAAATAATTTCACTGGTATTTTGTTTTGGTCTCTTAGAAAACAGATATGTGTCGCCCATTTGTGGAAACAAGGAAATTGTGCTCCTTGACCATGGTAGATTTGGATACTATTCTGATAAACTAGAAGTCCTCTCTAATAGAATGAATAAACTAATCAGTCTAAAAATAAAAGATCCACAGAGAAAACAACAGCTAGAACTACAATCCACCAACAATAGGGCTCTGGAGCACCAAATTTGAATGAAGGCATAACATCATTTAAATTGTAAGTATTTAAAAGAAATTGTAGCTTTGCCAAATACTCCCTTAATATTTTGAGAATTTTAATACAAATATACGATGAAGGATTCAATTTATGTGATTTTTTTGGCTAGATTTAAGTGGTATTAAGTATTTTCCAATTTATGATCTCTACTGTCTAGCTAAGATTCTCTCTTTTTTGGTACATAAAGATTTGTCTTGTGTTCCTTACTCCTTCCGTCTAATGCAAGTTTTTTTTTGGCATTTTCACTTTTCAGGAAGGAGAAAGGAAACTAAAATATAGGTTCTCTATCTTCTCTATGTAACACACTATGTTTCTCCCTTCACACACACACACGCACTTTATTGATTGTGTAGAGGATCAGGATTGGGATCTACTGGTCCGTCCAAGCTGGCTGTGACGTCAGGGGAGAATGCCACGTGTGAACTTACACAAGAAAAGGATGAAATGCCCACCGGTGGCTTTATACCGGTGGACCCTCTGATGATTAAGTCAGGCAAGAGATTTTAGAGAGAGAAGGGAGAGCTTAAGAGTAAATTTGAGAAGAGTTTTGGCTAGTAAAAGGGAGCATACCTTTTCTTCTGAAGATGTTAGCTATTTATAGGTGAAAATATACTTAACCTGACTGTGGAGTCTGACCCGACCCGAGCAGATCGAGTTGTACCTCTTTTCTCTGATCAATGCATAGCAATTAATGTCTTGATGGTGACTTATCAAAGCCATAATTGAATATCTCTGCAGATGTCTTTTGTCATATCTAGATGTTCACTAGTACTCAGGTCTAGCCTGGGCTAAACTGCATGCCTAATTTGGGCTAGGGCTAAGCCACCCTTATTTTACCATTTTACCCATGAATTGGCTTATTCATTATCGATCTCTCATCTTTGTACTAATTCTTGGGCCTGTGTTCCACGGGACATGATCTTCAATGTCACCAAGCCAGCTCGGCTTAGTGATCAAGCATCTTGCTTTGCTCGGCAATGAATGCCGAGCATCCTCCCAATGGCGCCGAGCATCATGTCTTCGGGGTTTGGGAGCTGAGCTCTCTAGTGCTCGGAGACATTATCATATAGCTCGGCTTATCGTCCGAGCTAATGTGGACATGTTGAGGGACGTCCTGGGCTGACGTGGACTGTTGCACTGCACGGACCTCCACGCGCGCTCCACACGGTCTTGGTCGGAACTTGATCCCCCTCAATTGCCCCCATCATCTTGTTGTTGATCGGGAGCTTGAGTTGCTAGAAGATGATGTGATGTTCTTGCTCGATTTGTCGTTTCACCTTTTGGATGGGAGGCTTGTTGAGTAAGCTTCGCTGATATGTTGTCACTCAGTTGTCTTTTCTGCCACGTGTCAAGTCCCTATCGTCTCCGCTGCGCATTTAATGCGTGAATTGAATGCGTACGGCGTCAACTGTACCTTGGGTATTGGAACGTTACTGGAATGTCGGCCATCATATCAATAAATATCGATCATTTGGCTTAATGATGGCGGATTTGCTCAGATTTTCTTGCCCGATCAAACATTTTGCTCGGGATCCTTAATTTGACGACGGACGTTGCTCGGTTTCGTAATCCGAACACCAGTAGTACGATGTCCGGTCTTCACAAGTTGTCTGGGCATACCTGATCGGGAAACACGCGCCGCCTGCGCTAAATGTGCATTAAAGGAACACGGCGCGCGTCAGGGCACCCGCCATAACTATTGTCTTTTGGCGCTTCATTTGAATCGTCCATGAAGCTATAAAAGGGGGAGGGTATTTTCCCCTACCCTCTTTTACGAATTATTTAGACTCCCAGGACTTAAGGTGATTTTTGGCAATCACTTTCCTCAACTCTGGCGACTGCTACTCTTGCAACTTTGACGGTTTTTAAGAACCTCAATCTCATCTTTAATGAGGTTAGCGCCTCATCTTCCACTTTTCCTCCTTTTTCGTGATAAACTACGGTTAAAACTGCCGTGGGGGTGGGGGCCAGGCTCTCTGGCCTACACCCCAAGTGCCCTGGCGTCGTCGCTGTCACCCTTGGTGATGGTAGTGTTGCTGGGGAGACACCTGTGGTTGTATGCATATATGTATCTAAAAACTTTCCCCATTTTTTTTAAAGATGGGGCACCTTGCTCGTTATATTAACACACCCGAGGCTTTGGCCGAGTTTCGTCGAGCTAGGTAAATCCCAAATGATGTCACTATTCGCCAGGCCATTGATAAAGAGGCCTGGACTACTGAAGAGCCCGAGGATGCAGTTTTTCCCCTCGTAGCTCTCTTGGAGTCCAGGCTAGAGTTTCCCCTCCCGAGCATCGTGAGGGAAGCTTTGGCTTTTTATCGGCTGTGGCCGGCGCTGCTTACCCCAAATGTCTTTTCCAAACTAATGGGGGTAGCACTATTGAATCGGTACATGGGCATCGATCTCGATGTTCGGAAGGTTCAATACTGCTATTCCATCTCTAAGACGTCCAAAGGCTAGAACAGGTACTATCTCAAGGCCAAGGAGAGACGTCAAATAGTGCTTGACCTAAAGAACTCCCACAAAGGAGATTTAAAAGATTTCATAGTGATTGGGGGCAACTGGCAGCTCAGCCCTGGTGTCCACGACCAACGTGAATGGCTATGCCCCACGAGAGCTGGATCTCCAGGTAGCCGAGCTCCCCCAAGAATTTTGCATTTCACTTAATTTCTTTATATATATCCCGAGGTCTAATGTCTTGAAATTTTTAGGTGCTTACTGTAATAGCACCACCATCAAGGACAAGATAGATCGAAGAGAAGGGCGGGTTAACCTCGACCACCTCAGGCTCGTGCTTGACTGAGATAAGGAAGTCGGCAGTTTCAAGAGGTTGTTCAACGGTGCTTTGATCCGACCAGACGAGCTCGGGCATCGCCTTAAACCAATCGAAGGAGGTGTAGCAGAGGCAGGTCAGAGCACGGAAGCTTCCACCTCCCATGTAATCAGCAGCAGACCATCCTCCAGCTCTACTAGCCGGACAATCTTGGAGGCAATCGAGATGTGCAGAGGAATCTTTTTGACCTGCTCGGGAATGTTCCTGGACTGCCCACGCCTGCTTGCTCAGTTGGCGCGACATCTTCCCAGCCTACGGCGTCGGCCAAAAGCACCCCTACAGCTCCTCGAGTACTAGCTCCTGTGCCTGCTCGAGCCAACATGAAGAGACCAACGGCCTTCGAGGTGGCCAATCGGGCAATCAGGCGCAGGATCGAGACCTCCGCGCCACCTGTGCCTAGCCGACCAGAAGGACCTCGGCTTCCTTCTGAGCCGCCGTCCGAGGTACCACTTTCCTTTGCCCCTGCTCATCGCGGTAATCCACTCACTGCCCGAGACTCCGTGCAGGAGAGCCACCATGTGGCTTGGGCATTGGCGAAGAGCCTCTGCCTTCCGAAGGATAAGGCTTCTTATGCGGCTCTCTCCAACGCTGCGCTGTGCAAGCAGTCCACACAACATGTGATTGTGGTGAGGATCCAACCCTGAGCTTCCCTTTAACTTCTGCACATATCGTGACTATTTTCTGTCGACCTTTATTTCACCGTGCAGGGCCTTTAGATGGGCATGGAGGCTGCTGAACGTTGCAGCCAGCTGCAAGAGAAACACGACCTTCTGCATGTCAAAGTCCTCAAGCTTAGGGAGGATGTCAAAGTCCTTCAAGCGCAGGTCGGTGAGGCCTGTACGGCGAGAGAAGAAGCGGAGGTCTGAGCTACCAAAGCCCTAGATTCTGTCAAAGTACAGGAGTCCAACCTCGCCTCAGTGCTCGGCCAGCTGGAGGTATCTTCCCAGGCCAAGGCCAATCTCGAGCAAGAAAATGCCGATCTGAGGTCAGCCAACGCCCGGGTCTTCGAGGAAAGGTATAACGAAGGATACGAGAAGGCCGGGGACGTATACGTCACTCAAGTAATGAGCATGCAGAACCCCCTATTCAAAATGGGGCGGGATGCTGCTCTTGCAGCTGCTGTGGTCGGCCCTGAATCCGAGCTTCACAGGAAAGTTCCATGGATTCAGCCGTCCATACCGTTCCCGGACCAACTCGCGCACCTGATCGGCAATGCCATTTGTCATAGCCCGGTCATTGAGGCCGACCCAATCACGACGGTCGAGGTTCCTCCCCCTCCTCCTTCCGAACAAGCAGGCTCTGAACTACCACCTCCGCCACAACCCGAGCTCCAAACTGATAACCCGGACGGCGACGCAGAATTTGAAGAGCTCGAGCCTCTATGGACCGAACGCTCGAACTCACATGCCAACGTTACGGTCGATCTGACCACAGAGGATGAGACCCATGGGGAGGTTCCTGAAGTCGTCGAAGAATTCTCCTATGGGGAAGCTGTTGAGGAAGGACAAGCCTAGTTTTTACTTTGTTTCATTTTCATTTGAAATTTTCAACTTTCACTGCACAGCCTCGTTTCTTTTGTGAGGTCGGCGTGCCACCAGCTGTACTCCCTTTCATCATTAATGAAAAAAAGTTTTTCTATTCGTCGTCTTGTAGTTGTTATTCTTGTACTGCATTTGCATTTGCCCTCTCTTTGCTTTGAACTTTTTACAAGTATATGAAGCTTGGCTTCACACTACTGGGTGAGGTCGGATAATCCCTAGTCATATTGAGATCACACTGAACTAAAATGCTTAACAAACTCACAAGATCACCCGAACACCTTCTATACATTCCAGTTGCGCAATGTAAATAACTAAGCACGTCTCGATGGTCGGGCAAAACCTCAAAATTTTCCGAGCAAGTCCACCTATGACCCAGGATTGAGATGTAGAAATCTCAAAATTTCCCAAGTAATTCACGCCTGGATTAGGCTTTCCTATTCGGTCATACCTTTCGATGAAACCCTTGTGACTCAGGGTAGAGATGTAGAAATCTCAAAACTTTCCAAGTCATTCACGCCCGGCTTAGGCTTTCCTATTCGGTCATACCTGCCGATCAAACCCTTGTGACTCAGGGTAGAGATGTAGAAATCTCAAAATTTCCCATGTCATTCAAGGTCGGGAAACAATCCTGCTCATCTCTTGTGCCCATTGATGGGTCATAATGCCTGGTCAGGCGAGGTGATCACAATGGGTCCTCGAAACTGCCGAGCATACGACATCATTAGCCTTCTCTGACCAGATCGATGGTGCCTAGCCGAGCTAGGACTTTTTATCCTTAACGTGGCTCGGGGCCACTGGGAATTTTCGTGCCTAGCTGAGCTAAAACTTTCTTGCCCTGGCGTGGCTCGAAGCCACAAGGACTTTTGGTGCCTAGCCGAGCTAGGGCTTTCTTGCCCTGGCGTGGCTCGAAGCCACCGGGACTTTTGGTGCCTAGCCGAGCTAGGACTTTCTTTCCCTGGCATGGCTCGAAGACACCGGGACTTTTGGTGCCTAGCCGAGCTAGGACTTTCTTGCCCTGGCGTGGTTCGAAGCTAACGGGACTTTTGGTGCCTAGTTCAGCTAGGGCTTTCTTGCCCTGGCATGGTTCGAAGCCACCGGGACTTTTGGTGCCTAGCTGAGCTAGGACTTTCTCGCCCTGGCGTGGCCCGAAGCCACCAGGACTTTTGGTGCCTAGCCGAGCTAGGTCTTTCTTTCCCTTGCATGGCTCGAAGCCACCGGGACTTTTGGTGCCTAGCCGAGCTAGGACTTTCTTTCCCTGGCATGGCTCGAAGCCACCGGGACTTTTGGTGCCTAGCCGAGCTAGGACTTTCTTACCCTGGCGTGGCTCGAAGCCACCGGGACTTTTGGTGCCTAGCCGAGCTAGGACTTTCTGCGACGATGTCATCAATCATGCACAATCGGTAGAAAAATTCTCTTTATTCCTTGTTCTGAACAAATGTACATTATAGACTTCAATGATAAAAATTTCTTAAATTCTGGGCATTCCACGGCCTTGGGATCTGCATTTCTTCCATGTCTTCGAGTCTGTATGCTCCCGTGCCAGCAACTGACGTAACCTTGTATGGACCCTCCCAGGTCGGACCTAGCTTGCCATCAAGGGGGTCCTTTGTATTAAGGAGGATCTTCCTGAGGACCATCTCACCGACCTGGAAGCTCATCTGATTCACCCATCTGTTATAGAACTTTGCAAGTTATTGTTGGTAGGATGCCAGTTTGACCAGTGCCTGTTCCCTTCTTTCCTCGGCCAGGTCCAATTCTCGAGCTATGTTGAGATCATTACTCCCGGACTCGAAGGCTTCAGATCTGATGGTAGGCATGCCGACCTCCAAAGGGATTACTGCTTCTAGCCCATAGGCCATGGCGAATGGCGTCTCCCCAGTAGAACTCATGGGAGTTGTTCGGTAAGCCCACAGCACGGAGGGGAGTTCATCTGCCCACTTTTCTTTAGCTTTCTCTAGTCTTTTCTTCAGCCTAGATAGAAGTGTCTTGTTCAACATTTCAGCTTGACCATTGCTCTGGGGGAATGAAGGTGTTGAGAAACGAATTTTTATGCCTAGGCCTGAGCAGAATCTCTTGAACAAATTGCTGTCGAATTACTTCCCATTATCTGCAACTATGGCGCGCGGAACACCAAATCTTGTGATGATGTTCTTCCATAAAAACTTCTTCGCGTTCATATCTCTGATGTTGGCCAAGGGCTCAGCCTCTACCCACTTGGAGAAATAATCTGTCGCTACAATTAGGAACTTTCTATTGCAAGGAGCTTTAGGCAATGGCCCAACAATATCCAGTCCCCACTGAGAAAAGGTCCATGGGCTAGTGATCGGACTAAGCTCCTCGACTGATTGCCTATGCAAGGGAGCAAACCTTTGACACTTCTCGCACTTTTGTGAATAGACCTGGGCATCTTTCTGTATGTAGGGCCACCAATAGCCTTGGCTCATTGCTCTGTATGCCATGGGTCACCCCCGGTGTGGCCCCTGCATATCCCTTCATGAAGTTTGAACATAAAGTCCTGGACCTTGTTCGGATGAACACATAGCAGATAGGGGCCTAAGAAAGACCTCCTGTACAGTTGACCCTTGGGAGATAACCAAAATTGCGCAGACTTGTGTCTGATCTTGTGCGGCTCTTTTTTGTCCTCTGGGAGTTGACCATTACTGAGAAAATTGATAATAGGGTCCATCCAGCTTGGCTCATGGTCTTCTTGAATAGCACATTTTACGAGCAGTGGTGTCATGCTTGAGCTCTCCTGCTTCTGCACATCCACTATTCTCTTTAGCCCGAGCTCGATTATAGAGGCCAGGGTTGCCAGAGCGTCGGCATGAGAGTTCCCCTCTCGGCAGACCTGCTCAATCTGTATTTCTTCAAAACCTTTGATCAGCTCGAGAGTAATAGCTGGGTAGGGGGCCATCTAGGCGGCCATCTTATCATCCTTGGCATTGTACTGCCTAGTCATCTGATTGACCACTAACTGTGAATCACAAAAACTTTCAACTTTTGGATGCCTAGGAGCTCGGCACTCCTAAGTCCTGCGAGTAGTGCTTCATACTCGGCTTTGTTATTGGAGGCTGGGAACCCTAACCTTATTGAGTGTTCTATCACTGATCCATCGGGGGAGATGAAGACCGCTCATGCTCCAGAGCCCTTCTGATTTGAACCGCCATAAGTGAATAGCCTCCACTCTTCCAGTGTTGGTGGTCGGGATTGGGCGTTGGATGCCCCATTTGCGTCTCCATCCCTTTTCTCTGGCAGGTCATCCTTCCCCCCAGCTCGGGATCGAGTAGGGTTGAGTCCGAGCTGTGCTGCGTGGCCGGCTTGGAGAATTCAGTAATAAAATCTACGAGGATCTGACCTTTAATTGCTATTCTTGGTCGGAACTTGATATCGTATTCTCTGAGCTCTACTCCCCATTTGGCAATCCTACCAGATAGATCGACTCGACGTAGCAGGGCTTTGAGAGGGTGTGCAGTTAAAATAATGATCTTGTGGACTTGAAACTACTGTGCCAGCTTTCGAGATGCCATAACCAGGGATAGTGCTAGCTTCTCCAAAAGCAAGTATCTGGTCTCGGCATCGAGGAGGGTGTGGCTGACATAGTTGATCGGGAGCTACTCGGCAATATTCATTCTGAGTAAGACGGCACTGGCCGCGCGATGGGATACTGCAAGGTACATGTATAGCTCTTCCCCAAACAAGGGCTTGGAGAGGAGAGGAGCCGAGGTCAGGTACTCCTTTAAATTTTGGAGAGCCTCATCACACTCTTCCCCCCTAACAAAATTCTTGCCCTTTTTCAACAATTGAAAGAAATGATGGCACTTATCTAATGATCGGCTGATGAATCTATTCAGTGCTGCTCCCATTCCAGTCAATCGTTGTATCTCCCGAATGGTCTTTGGGGGCTGCATGTTCTGAATTGCAGATATCTGGTCGGGGTCTGCCTCGATGCCTCTTCTACTGATCAGGTGCCTGAGGAACTTTCCCGATTGTATGCCAAATGCACACTTTGACGCATTATGCCTCAGCTTATAGGATTTCAGCACCTCAAACACACTGCTCAGGTCGGCCAAATGGTCATGCTCAGTTTTCACCACCATATCATCAATGTAAACCTCAATAATTCGACCTAGCATAGGTTGGAATATTTTAGTCACCAGCATTTGGTAGGTTTCCCCGGCATTCTTCAGGCCGAATGGCATAACTTTATAGCAGTAAAGACCTCGGGAAGTGATGAAACTGGTCTTCTCTTAATCGTCCGTGTTCAGAGCAATCTGGTGGTAACCCCTGTATGCGTCCAAGAAACTCATAGTCCCATGCCCGGCTGCTGAATCCACCACCTGATCAATTTTGGGAAGTGGGAAGGAACCCTTGGGGCATGCTTTATTAAGGTCACTGAAATCAACACAGACCCTCCACTTCCCATTTTTCTTCTTGACAACGACTGTGTTGGACAGCCACTGCGGGTACTGCACTTCTCTTATTGCTCCTACCTCGAGAAACTTTTCAACTTCCTCGGTAACGGCCTCTGTATGTTGCGCTAAAGACCTCCTCCCGCGCTGGACAACGGGCTTGTGTGTTGGGTTGACATTCGACTTGTGCTCTATTACCTCGGGATTGATGCCCGGCATCTCATAGGGAGTCCAACCGAAGACCTCGACGTTTGATTTAAGAAAGCTCACCAGAGCGGACTCATCCTGTTCGGCCATGTGGGTGCCGAGCAGGAAGAACCGATCATGATCTTCCTCATTAAGCACGATTTTCTTTAGCGGCTCCACCACCTTCTCTGCTAGTGCTTTCCCAACATCTTCGAGGAGTGGCCTGTCTTGAACTTCCACCACACACATCTGTTCATCGCTAGAGAAGCCTCCCTTACCTCGGATGGAAGCCATAAAGCATTGCTTGGCCGCCGCCTGATCTCCCTTGATGCACTCTACACCTTGGGCAGTTGGGAACTTTAAAACTTGGTGGTAAGGGGAAGGAATAGCCTTGAGCTGATGGAGCCAAGTCTTTCCCATTATAGCATTATAAGGCGACGGAACGTCCACCACCAAGAACTCGGTATTTATAAGCTCAGATCCTGCTTTGACCCGAAGCGTGATCCTTCCCATCGGCAGGGTGGGCTTACCATTGAACCCGACCAATGGGGTTTGGCATTTTTGCAAGTCCGCTTTTGTGAGCCCCAATTTGTGGCAGAGGTCGGCATACATGACCTCTGTCGAGCTCCCTTGATCGATCAGGATACGCTTTGCATCATACCTCCCAATTCGTAGGGTTATAACGAGCCCGTCATTATGAGGATGCTCAACTCCCTCTAGGTTGGCATCGGTGAATGTCAAGTCTCCTGCTAGGAACTCGCTGTTCGGATACTTCCTTCTACTCGGCTCACCGCGCTCGAGTTGGGCTTACATGACTTCACGATGCGCCCTCTTCCGGCTCTGACCTCTTACCTCATTTGACGTCTCTGGCCTCGGAGCTGCGTGAATGTCATTGATGACTCCTATCGGTTCTTCAACTGCCCCTTCCTGCTCGGACCTTGCATGCTGCTCAGCTTGGGTCTTCTCCTTGTCAATATACTGCCCGAGATTCCCTGCCTTGACTTGCTCTTCCAAGAACCTCTTAAAGGTTCGG
>JAOTRH010006237.1:0-23702 GCA_034768845.1 Heliamphora exappendiculata
ATATATATATATATAGATATATATATATATATATATATATGTTGTGTGGTGTAGGAGCTAATTTGAGTCTCTTTATTCTTATCCTAACTCTCTATTGTTCTCTCTCTTTCTTTTCTATCTTCTTCTTTTTCTTTTTTTCTCTTTTCAACCCAAAATCACTATTTTATGATTCAACTAAAATTTACTTTTTCAATTACTCTCATCACGAGGAATTGAAAAGGAAAACAAATAGACCAAAAATGAAAAAAAAATACAAAAAAGAAATCTTTTCAGCAAGAATATATATTATTTTTGTCTTTAGTGAACTTTTTTTAACATTAATCCAAAAAATTGCTTTCTAGATTCCTTGTGTTGATGACTTTATAGGCATGAAAAAGGCAAAAAAATTGACACAAATATCCAAAAAAATTTGAAAGACGAAAATAAGCTATTTGGGAGAAGCTCTTGCAAACCCCGCCAATAGTATGAGATCTCTGCACATTTAAAGCATAAGGGTTTTCTTTGAGCCCATTATCTGCCATTCTGTTCATTTTGATTGAAAGTCAATTCGGAAAAGATTTTACATAAGACGGGATGGACCAATTTAGCTTCTAATACTACCTCCGAATATTCAAGGTTTTTGGCAACTAAGTGATACTGAAACTAAAAATAGTCAACTAAACGATAGTACATCCAGCTATTAGGGTTTCTAGCCCTAGTTTGGTAGTGGAAAAGGTTGGCATAGACCTCGATGCGATCAGGAGATATGGACTGTCATATTTGTAATAAGAAGCAACACAGCTCAAGCCTCAATATGACTATATTTTGAAAAGGAAGACCCTCTGCCACTGAGATCACATTAGCGGAGAATATCTTATTCGCCTTACAGTAATTCATTACAACACTCAATGATTTAAGTGAAGCAAAGTCCAAGAGAATATATAATATGTGGTGGGCTAGGGATCTCTTATTAAACGCTGAGAAAGAATCGAAAGTAGTGCTCACTAAAGAAAATTTATATACAATAGCAATGAAGCTGAAACAAAAATGCTTATTTATCTCTCTCCTTTTTTCCCCATCATAGAATATATGAGCTAGAAAACTTTGTGTCAACTTCTCTCGTTGTTCACTTGTTCTTAATCTTGTTCTGAAGGTATTAAATCCCTCCTCCTAGTTTATGCTACCCAGTACCCAGCAATCACAAAAGTCTGACAAAAGTCAACCGTCGTATGAATATTGCGATAAAAGTAGGACAAACACTTTTCAAAAAGAAAAGATAACGCTTTATGTGCTAGTATTGTCTACTTTCAGAACTTAATGTTGTCAATATCTGTGGTGTTCTTGGCTGATACATGAAGCATTGAGCAAGAAATGACAGAAAATGAGGATGATGGATTCTAGACAAATATATGGCACAAGATATGCTTGCAAATGACGAAGATCTGTTAAAAATTATATTAGCAGTTTTTTTTGTTACTTTAGCCACCCATAAACAATCAATTGCCAACGAGCACATGTTGAGCATTTGTTAGTGGCACATAATAGATCCATATTTACCTAGCTTTCATAGTACAATATTACTAAGGAGTTAACTTGAGAAATAATTCCTTTCTTAACAGATCATTATAAAAATAAGCAGAATTTACAAGATTTGGCAAAAACACAGAAATTTCAAATTATAAAATTGGTCTAATCCACAATCCTTATATACCAGCAACAGCAAAACTATGTCTTCTTGTTGCCTTTTAGATTACCAAAAGTGTGTGGGGCGTGTGTATATATAAACATACATACATACATGTATATACATGTATATATATATATAGAGAGAGAGAGAGAGATGGCATACCCATCTCCGTGCGGCGACCAGAGAAGTGCAGGGACCGTGGACGGAAAGGTTAGGCCCAACGGGATCTGAACTACCACAAGCAAAAATGTCAAGACTGATACTGAAAGTTCTCTCATCTTCCTGCTCTGCATGAAAAAGGATGGGGGGCAAAAAAGATTCTCTCAACCACGAGACCAGAAACAAGAAGAGCTGACACACCTTGGTAAAGAATAATAGACCGAAATAAAACGTCAGAAATCTAAAATTTTGGTACGAAGTGTACAAAACAAATATAATTCCAAACTATGCGAGAACAAATCCAATTTGACAAACACTATCCCAATTTCAGAAATCTAGCTCCAAGCTGTCAAACTGACACAACTACGAGAGAACAAATCGATTAGGGTTAGATATCATTCATGGTAGAAATCTGAGGCAGATAAATTCTTCCAAAGTTTTACCTGAACAGAGCTTCGAATAAAAGCGAATTTAGGGTCGTGCGTGACACCAAACAGATAACTGGTTGATTGATCAGACCTTGGGTTGGGACTGTCTGGTGGATAGAGAAGCAGAGAAGTGAACCCTTCCTTTTCGTTGGTTGTTCGATTGTTGGAGGAGGATGAGCAACATCGAAGGCTAATCAATAATCAGATCCCAGGAATCCCAATCAAGTACGGTAAATTACTGTGAGCTCCCTGAGGTTTCCAATCAAATACGGGAAATAACACTCTTTTACCATTCGATTCATTTGTTTATTAGAAAATATATTGACCAATATAAAATATAATTAAATATAAAAATAAATATAAAATTAATAAATATAACATTAAATACATTATACTTAAATGTATAAATATCTACCATATTTATTTTTATGATGAATATAAATTGATATGAATTTATAAAATATAAATAAAAATCAATTTTTCTTATATGCAAGATACCTATAAAAAAAATACGCATTCCAAAGTTAAAAAGGATAGACAAATTGAAATAGAAAATGATGCAATAATAGATGTACCGGAGGATCAGACGAAGAATCAAGATCTATGGCCTTTTGAATTTCAATAAAAAGCCTCTTTCACCCATCCCATTGATGTTCATCACCCGTCATAATTCTCAATAAATGACCTTCTTTTTGTATAGGTGTAAGAATGTAAGGCCGCTCCTACAGTTCAAGGCCGATAAGGGCTGGCGCAAATGGGTGGAATAGCTACTCATGAGGGGAGGCACCATCACTCTGTCTCAAAGGCAGGTTAAGTCAAGTGTTAAGTGAGGATAGTGCATTAAGGAGGTGCAAAATCCATGGGAGTGGAGTTGCAACTATCGTATCATCTGGAGCGGCATTAGACATTAGAAAGGTACTTAATTCCTATAGTCATTTTAGGCTTTCAAATAAGGAGAGGAAAAGCAAGATGATCGACCAGCTACATGAGTTGTAAAAGCTCTTAGACTTTCTGTGATCACTATATAATGATCGTGAAATTGGGATCTTGAAGGTTTACAACTCCTTATAACTCTTTTCAAGTGGAAAGCATGGGGATTGTTGCGGTTTTAGGCACAAATCTCCTAACGCTTCGGAAAAAAAAAACGTAAACTTTAATCCACACAAAGCAAGTAAAGAACAAGAACACCCACAAGAACACGAGAATTTATATGGTTCGACTGACTGCTTACCTCCACATGAGAAGAAACAATCAACTATTCTCAAATAAGGAATACAAGTTTCACTCTCAATCTCACAATCTCTGTGTATGGTGCGTTTCATCCGAATGACTTCAGGCTAGAAGGTTTTTCGTCTAAACGGAGATCAGGGCGTCCAGACAGTTTTGGGACAGAGGGTTTTCGTTCGGACGAAAGATAAGTCCGCCCGGGCAAGCAGTGACGGACTATGCGCGAGTTAAGCCAATTTTAAGGTTTCCTTTGAAACCTATATAAAGGGGGTTATAACTCTAAAACCTTATAACGTTCATATGATATAGAAGTTGTCTAAATACTCAGAGAAGCTCAAGTTTGAGGCAAGAGAGAGTATAGAGAGACATAGATTGGCTTAGTTTGAGGGCATGGATATTGTTAGGAGTTGAGTGAATCTTATAATCCGTGTTAAAAGAGTATAGTGAATTAATAATTATCTCCTGTTGAAGTAGCCAGTCAGTCGAACCATGTATATCTTGCATATTTGGTTGTTCTTATTTCTTTCGTGATTGCTATTATGGATTGAAGTTTACGTGGATTATCGTTTCGTTACACAAACCCACTAATCTAATTTTTGAGAATTTAAGCCTAAAAATGCCAACAAGTGGTATCAGTACCAGGTTCTTCTTCAAGTAAAGATCTTTCAGCTTATGTCAGATCTCATGGGCTATCTCTACATCGAGCACATTGTGAATAACCTCATCTCCCAAATTCAACGGAGTCAAACTCATGGCCTTACAATTAAGATTTTTCCAATCGTCATCGATCATCCTCTCTGGCTTCTTCGCCTTACTGAGTAACTCCTTGGATACCCATTGCTGGATCAACAAATCTTTCATCCGTCTCTGCCACAGGGAGAAGTTATTCTTTCTAGTAAACTTCTTGACTTCATATCTGATGTTCACCATCTTCACTACGATCGAGTGATCAAGCCAATAACCAGATGCGCTTTGATGCCAGTTGTTGGGATTTTAGGCATAATTCTCCTAACACATAGAAAAAAGAAACGTATGCTTCAATTCACACACCGCAAGTAAAGAGCATGAACACCCACAAGAACATGAGAATTTACGTGGTTCGACTGATTATCTACCTCAACGGGAAAAGAAATAATCCACTATTCTCAAATAAGGAATACGAATTTCACTCTCAACCATTGAATCTCATATTTGGTGCGTTCCATCTGAACGGAAGCTGAAGCATCCGAATAGCTTCAGGCTAGAAGGTTTTTCGTCGAAATGGAGGTCCAGGCGTCCAGACGGTTTCGGAATAGAGGGTTTTTCATCAAGACGAAAGTTAAGTTCATCCAAACAGGTGGCGACGGATTGTGCACAAGTTAAGCCAATTCTAGGGTTTCCTTTGAAGCCTATGTAAAAAGAGTTATAACTCTAAAATCCTAGAACGTTCATATGATATAGGAGTTGTTTAAATACTAAGAGAGGCTCAAGTTAGAAGCTAGAGAGAGTATGTAGTGATATAGATTGACTCAATTTGAGGCCAAATATATTGTTAAGAGTTGAGTGAATCTTGTAATTCGTGTTAAAAAGTATAGTGAGTTGATTCTTCTCACCCATAGAAATAAACGGTCAGCCAAACCTCGTATATCTTGTGTATTTAGTTGTTCTTATTTCTTTCATGATTGCTATTATGGATTGAAACCAACGTGGATTATTGCTTGGCTACCCAAACCTGTTGATCTTATTTTTTGGGATTTAAGCCTAAAATCCCAACAAGGATCAAATGGAATAGATAACTCATGAGAAGTCCATATCTCATTCTTATGATTGGTCGCTTTACTAAAAATTACTTATGGTCTAAGTTTGGGTAGCATCCTCTATCTAATAGAAGAAGTCAAGAGTTAAATGTTATGTGCCCTTACCTCTTATTATATAGAAAAAGAAGATTCGATAAACCAAAAAAGGCCTAAGTTCGCTTCGATTCGATAACGCAAAGCTCGACATGTAAAATAATAAAAACTACCATGAGCCAGACCACCAAGATGCTTAAAGCTGGGAGCCTTTAGCCACCGACAGCTTGTATTTCCATTCCTTAGACGAGATCAATTATTATTTCTATCGGATTAGTAACTGTTTGTTCTCAAAATGACTAATTCAAAATGACAAAAGCATGACTTCCTTAAGCATAGAGACCAGGGAAAATTAAGTTCCTTCAAGTTTAGATGATAATTTCCTATTTTGATATGTAGAATCTTATTTAATCAAAGTCGTAAAATCAAAAGGAAGCAGTCCTTTGGTAATCTTTCAATGCATAAAGGTTAGTTCAAAACACAAAAGAACACCTCTATCACTTTCATACTTCATGGGCATGGGAAGTAAACTATCTTTAGTGACCCTAGATTCAAATGGAGTTTAATACTTGCTCATAGAAGGATTGTATTTGTTTCTTCTTAAGTAGGACTACTTGCAGAGTTAGTGTTGGAAAAAATAGATTTTGAATTAATTAGAACATGATTTTTAGTTAACTTTGGAGCTAAATATATTTGAATTGTATTAACATTTTTAGATGATTACAAGTTCTAATTAGTTTATCTCTATGAGTAGAGTAATTATGGATATTGTGGTATTTAAAATCATTAATTGGTGAATGTGATATTGACTCCAAAAGTGTGCCATTGAAGTTGATAAAATGTTGGTAATTTGACCCACTCCAACATTGTTTGGGAGATGAAAAGTTAATGAGCATATAAGCTCGAGTTGGAATTTGGGTTTAGGCCCCAAGGGATACAAAATTTTGTGGAAATGGGAGGACCTATCAAATGGTGGATTCAACCCAAACTCCACACGCGTGCACGCGCGCGTCGCCGCCCGCCCATTTAACCGATCGACCAGCCGTGCCATGCCGAGTCGGGTTCGGGCCCGGGTATGGGTCCATGGTCTGAGGTCTATGGACCTTAAATCGCAGGTTACGAATTATGGGTTGTGAATTCGGGTTGACCCATTATTTTTTTGTAGAAAATTTTTTTAATTAAAATTTTAAATTCAAAATTTAAAAATTTTAATTTTTAAATTAAAAGTTACAGTTATTTTATCGAACCAAACGAGGGTTCGCGACTGTTGCAAGTTAAACCGTTATCAGTTCACACTTGTTGAGTGGTCCAACCATTAGACGCCAAACCGGTGCTGTGCCTGTTTAGGTTTAAACGAATAGTCACCTGAAATGCCTATTTAAAGGCTGTTCCAGCACCCATTTGATTAATCCAATTTTCGATCCCTGATCAATCCATTGCTGAACTTCTGCCTCCGTCATTCCATCTCCATTTTTCGACAAAGTTCAACACAAGCTCCAATTCGCTGTGTGTGTAGATTGTTGTACTTCATTTGCATACGATAATCGTTTTATCTTAGAGACAGATGCCCGATTCAACGTAAAGCACCGAGGTGGGGCGTAATCTGTCTTCAGGAGACAGCGTCGAACGTTGGACTTTATTGCACTGTTCATTAGTTCTGTAAGCGGGTTCTATTTCGGTTCTGGTTTTACTTTTAGTATTTTCTTTCTGTCTCTACTTTACAGAATACTATTTTGCTAATGCTTTTCATTCACAAAACCTTTTCTACTATTTAAAACAGGTTTTTATACCACAGTTTTATTTGCTGCTTATACAACATTTCGATTTTAAAACCAGTGTTCTGTTTTAGTTTACAGTACCCGTCTTATGAAAATTGTTTTATGTCATTTTGTTCTGTTCTTATTTTATTTTATGTTCTAAATTAGCTTTATTCAAAACAATATTTTAGTTTGCTTGTAACTTGCATTTGGTGTTATTTTAATTAAAGTTTCAGTGTAGAAAAAAACAGATTTCATATTTCTCTTTTTGGTTCTTTCAAATTTTTAATTTTCAATTGCTGCATATTTTATACTGCGGTTATTACCGTACTGATTTTTTATAACTAACAGATTATTGTATTTTTAGAGTGTTAAAATAAACAGTTAGATGAATAGTAAAGCTTATACCAAAGTGCACTAACTCCTTTTGTCACTCAAAAAAATGGATGGGACCTATTTTCTAAGCAAGTGGCCAGTTTTGATACAACTTTCTTTACTTTTTCCAGCTGGGAAGTCTTTTTCCATTGTTCTACTAGATTTTATAAACCTAAGATTTTTCATTAAACAACAATTTTCCTTTATAAGCCTACGATCTAAAGTTTTATTCTGCATGCGCATATAGATGACAGTGTGTGCCATTGATAATAAATGGCATCCATTTTTTTTTTCATTCATAAAACCTATCAATTATTATGAGCTCAAATCAAAATGGCAAAAAAATAAGATTTTTCAAGTTAATAGAAAAAAAAAGTTAGGGGCATAATGACTGGCACCTCAGTTAGATAAGTTTTTATAATGTTCGTTCAATTAAGCAATATTTTTTATATTCTTTTCTTAACCTAAGGGGAAGAGGCTCTTTTTGCAGTCCATACTAAATGATTAACACTGTAGAGGATCATGGTTGGGATCTACTGGTTCTGTCCAAGCTGGCTATGATATAAATGGTGAATGCCACGTGTTTACCTGCACAAAAAATGGGTGGGATACCCGCCGGTGACTTTATACCGGTGGACCCTCCGACGATCAAGTCAGCCATGGTGTTTTAGAAGGAAAGAAGAGCTTGAGAGTAATTTTTGACAGAGTTTTGACTTAGTAGAAAAGAGCGTACCTTTCATCTTCAACTTGTTGACTATTTATAGGTAGAAATATACTTGACCCGTCTGTAGAGTCCGACCCGACCCGAGCAGGTCTGGTTGTACATCCTCTCTCTAATCAATGCATAGCAATTAATTATTTGATGGTAACTTATCAGTGTCATCATTGGATATCTCTGCAAGATCTCTCTACTCATGCCTTTTGTCATGTCTAGGTGTCCTTCAGTATTCAGGTCTAGTTTCAGGCCTAATTTGGGTTAGGACTAAGTCACCCCTATATGATCATTTTACCCCCGGGTTGGTCCACTTATTACTGATATCTTATCATCCCGCCACCTCTCGGATATATGTAGCCTGGGACATATGAAGCACGGGACATTATCTTCAATATTGACCATTTAGCTTGGACCAGGGTTTAGGCAGTTCGCCTTACTCGGCTATCAATGCCGAACATTCCTCGTAATGTTGCCGAGCACCATGTCCTCGGGATTGGGGGCCGAAATCTCGCTGAGATCGGGCCTTTCCCCTTGAGCCTCTAGAGCCCGGACAAACCATCGTATAGTTTGGCCTATTACCCGAGCTGATATGGATACGCCGAGGAATGTGGCGTGCTCACGTGGAGTGCAGCTTTGTACGGCCTCCACGTGTGCTTCATGCGGCTTTGGTCGGAACTTGGTCCCCCTCAATTGCCCTCATCATCTTGCTGTTGCTCGAAAACTCGAGCAGCTAGAAGATGATGTGATGTTCTTGCTCGATTTGTCGTTTCACCTTTTGTTCGGGAGACTTGTTGAGCAAGCTTCCCTAATGTACTGTCCCTTAGCTGTCTTTTCTGCCACGCGTCAAGCCCCTACCGGTTCTGCGACGCATTTAATGCGTGCATTGAATGCGTACGACGTTAGCTGTACCTTGGGTACTAAAACGTCATTGGAATGTCAGCCGTCGTTTCAATAAATGTCAATCATTTGATTTAACTACGAATGTCTGCTCGGACTTCCAATCTCGATCAATAATTTTGCTCGAGAGATGAATCTGACGAGTAATAATGGTCGGCCATTTGGTCCGAACACCAATACAACCAAGCCAATCATCGTGAGCTAATCGAATAGAGCTGCTCGGGCCACATACATCGCCCGTGTTAGATACGCATTTAATACCTGCAGTGCGTGTCAGAACACGAGCCATAACAGCCGTCTGTTGGCGCTTCGTTTGAATGTCGGTGAAGCTATAAAATGGGGGGTCTTCCCCTCTCTCCTTTTTTACGAACCACCTCTACTCCCAAGACTTAGGCGATTTTCGGCGATTATGCTCCCTACAACTCCGACGGTTTAAGGCTTCTGCAACCCCCACTTCGGCGAGTCTCAACTCTTTCAGCCTATTTCATTCAGGTTGGTCCTCTATCTTCCCCTTTTTCTTCTCTTTCATAGTTTCCACCTTGGCTGCTTGTGGCTTCTTATGCCCCGGGGCTGCCGTTGCCAACATTGGCAACGGCGGTGACGCTTGAGAATACAATATGTGTGAAACGTAGAAACTCATCCTTCTCTTTTTTTTTAGATAATGGGGCCTCTAGCGCGGAATGCTGACACTCTAGAGGCTTTGACCGAGCTCCACCGAGCTCGATCGATCCCTGACGATGTAACCATTCGCCAGGCTACTGATAAAGAGACCTTGACTACTGAAAAGCTCGGGGTTGCAATTTTCCCCCTCGTGACTCTCTTGGAGTCCAGGTTGGAGTTTTCCCTCCCGAGCATCGTGAGCGAGGCTTTGGCTTTTTATCGGTTGTGCCCGGCGCAACTTACCCCAAACATTTTTTCCATACTAATGGGAGTAGCATTATTGAATTGGTACATGGGCATCGATCTCGTTGTTCGGAAGATTCAATACTGCTATTCCATCTCCGAGACGTCCAAAGGCCAGAACATGTACTACTTGAAGGCCAATGACGAACGTCAAAATAGTGCTTGAATTAATGAACTCCTATATGAGAGATTTAGAAGATTTCATAGTGGTCGGGGGCAACTAGCAGCTCGGCCCTGGCGTCCACGACCAACGTGTTCGGCTTTGCCCCACAAGAGCTGGATCTCCGGTAACCGAGCCCCCCCCCAAGTATTCTGCATTGCATTTCATTTCTTTATATATATCATGAGGTCTAATGTCTTGTAATTTTCAGGTGCCTACTGCAACACCACCGCCATCAAGGACAAGAGAGACCGAAGAGAAGGGCGGGTTAATCTCGATCACCTCAAGCGTGTGCTTGACTAGGACAAGGAGGTCCGCAGTTTCAAGAGGTTGTTCAACGGTGTTCCCATCCGACCAGATGAGCTCAGGCATCGCCTTGAACCAATTGAAGGAGGTGTAGTAGAGGCAGGTCAGAGCACAAAAGCTTCTACCTCCTGAGCAATCAATAGCAGACCATCCTCAAGCTCTACTAGCTGGACAGTCTTGGAGGCAATCGAGATGTCGCAGAGGAATATGTTCGACCTGCTCGGGAATGTCCCCGGACTCTCCATGCCTACTCGCTCAGTCGAAGCCACGTCTTCCCAACCAATAGTGCCGACCACGAGCGCCCCCGCAGCTCCTCGAGCTCTAGCTCTTGCGCCTGCTCGAGCCACCAAGAGGAGACCAACGGCCTCCGAAGTGGCCGATCGGGCAATCTGGCGCAGGGTCGAGACGCCCGCGCCATCCGTGCCGAGCCGACCTGAAGGACTCGGGCTTCCTTCTGAGCAGCCGTCCGAGGTACCGCTTACCTTCGCCCCTGCTCATCGTGGTAATCCACTCACTGCCCGAGACTCCATGCAGGAGAGCCACCATGTGGCTTGGGCGTTGGCGAAGAGCCTCTGTCTTCCGAAGGACAAGGCTTCTTATACGGCCTTTTCCAGAGCCGCGCTGTGCAAGCAATCCACACAGCACGTGATTGTGGTAAGTATTCAACCCCGAGCTTCCCTTTATCTCTTGCATATATCGTGACTATTTTATGATGACCTTTGTTTTACCGAGTAGGGCCTTCAGATGGGCATGGAAGCTGTCGACCGTTGCAGCCAGCTACAGGAGAAGCACTACCTCATGTACGTCGAAGTCCTTAAGCTTAGGGAGGACGTCAAAGTCCTACAAGCGTAGGTCGGCGAGGCCTGTGCGACGAGAGAAGATGCAGAGGTCCAAGCTACTAGAGCTCTGGATTCCGTCAAAGAACAGAAGTCCAATCTTGCCTTAGTGCTCGGCCAACTGGAGGCATCTTCCGATGCTAAGGCTAATCTCGAGCCGAAAAACGCCGATCTGAGGTCCGCCAACGCCCGAGTCTTCGAGGAAAGGTACAACGAAGGATATGAGAAGGCTAGGGACGTATACGCCGCACAGGTAATGAGCATGCAGAACTCCCTTTTTAAAATGGGGTGGGATGTTGCTCTTGCGGCTGCTGTGGTCGTCCCTGAATTCGAGCTTCACACGAAAGTTCCATGGATTCAGTCGTCCATACCATTCCCAGACCAACTCGGACACCTGATCGAGAGTGCCATTCCTCCTGGCCTGGTCGTTGAGGCTGATCCGATCACGACGGTCGAGGTTCCTCCCGCTCCTTCTACCGAACAAGCAGACTCTGAACTGCCACCTCTGCCACCACCCGAGCTCCCAACTGACAACCTGAACGGCGATGCAAAATTCAAAGTGCTCGAGTCTCTATGGCCCAAAGGCTCGAACTCACATGCCGATGTCACGGTCGATCTGACCATAGAGGATGAGGAGGCCCGCGGGGAGGTTCCCGAAGCCATCGAGGACATTGGCGTTCCTGATCGGGCTGCTGCTAAGGAAGGACAAGCTTAGTTTTCCCTTTGTCTCATTTTCATTTGTATTTTTCAAGTTTCACTGCACGCCCTCGTTTCTCTTGTGAGGTCGGTGTGCCACCCGCTATGTATTTATTTTTACCATTAATACAAATAGTTTTTCTGTTCGTCCTCTTGTAATCTGTTGTTCTGTACTTGTCTTCTATTTGATTTCAATTTTTATGCAAGTATATAATGCTCGGCTTCACACTACTGGTGAGGTCGGGCAGTATCTAATCATATTGAGATTAAACCGTGCTAAGATGGTTAAGAACTTCACAAGGTCACCCGAACACCGTCAATTAATCAAGTCGTAATATAACTGATCAAGTCCGCTTAGTCGGATAAAACCATACGATTTTCCGAGCACGTCCCTTGTGACCCAGTAATAAGATGTAGAAATCTCAAAATCACCAGGTAAGCATTTTTATTGGTTTGTTGCACGGCTATCTGAGCTCAGACAATTTTAGCCGAGCAAAGACCCTGCCTCCTTTCTTGTGCCCGTTGGGGGGTCTTCGGGACTACCGACCTTAACGGCACCATTAGCCTCCGTAGGCTAACGCACTTAGGCCATTCAACTGAAGAGATAGAAATCTGAAAAAATTTCAAGTCATTCAAGCTCGATTTGGGCTTTTCTGCTCATCCAATTTGGACAGCTCTAACCAAGCTAGGTGCCCATTGGTGGGGTCTTAATGCTTGGTCGGATCGATGGTGCCTAGGGCGAGCTAGGACTATCTTGCCCGGGTGACTGGTTATTATCTGGGACATTTGGTGCCTAGTCGAGCTAGGACTTTCTTGCCCTGGCGTGGCTCGAGGCCTCCGGGACTTTTTGTGCCTAGTTGAGCTAGGACTTTCTTGCCCTAGCGTGGCTTGAGGCCACCGGGACTTTGGGTGCCTAGCCGAGTTAGGACTTTCTTGTCCTGGCGTGGCTTGAGGCCACCGAGACTTTTCGCGATGTCTTTATGCACAAATTGCCAAAAAATTCTCTTTATTCGTTGTCTCGAACAAATGTACATTTGATGTTCAATAATAAAACTTTCTAAGATTCTGTGCATTCCACGGCCTTGGGATTTGCTTTCCTTCCATATCTTCAAGTCGGCCTAGTTTGCCGTCAAGGGGGTTCTTTGTATTAAGGAGGACCTTCCTGAGGACTAGCTCGCAGACCTAGAAGCTCCTCTGATTCACCCGCCTATTGTAGAACTTTGCAAATTGTTGGTGATAAGATGCCAGCTTGACCAGAGCTTTCTCCCTCCTTTCCTCGGCCAGGTCCAGGTCTCGAACAATGCTGAGATCGTTATTCCCGGAGTTGAAGGCTTCAGTTCTGATCGTAGGCACACCGACCTCCAGGGGGATAACTGCTTCTAAGCCATAGGCCATGGCAAATGGAGTCTTCCCACTTGAACTCCTAGGAGTTGTTCGGTAGGCCCATAGCACGGAGGGGAGTTCGTCTGCCCACTTTCTTTTGGACTTCTCTAATCTTCTCTTCAGCCTTGAAAGAAGTGTCTTATTCGAGATTTCTGCTTGACCATTGCTCTGGGGAAACGAAGGCGTTGAGAAGTAAATCTTTATGCTTAGCCCGAGCAGAATGTCTTGAACAGATTGCCGTCGAATTGCTTCCGGTTGTCTGTAACAATGGCCCGCGAAATACCAAATTTGGTGATTATATTCTTCCACAAAAACTTCTTTGCGTCCACATCTCTGATGTTGGCCAAGGGCTCAGCTTCCACCCATTTGAAAAAATTATTTGTAGCTACAATTAGAAACTTTCTATTGCCGGGTGCCTTACGCAAAGGCCCAACAATATCCAGTCCCCATTGAGCAAAGGACCATGGACTGGTGATCGGGCGGAGTTCCTCGGCTGGCTGCCTGTGCATGGGAGCAAATCTCTGGCACTTCTCACACTTCTACGAATATGGTTGGGCATCTTTTTGCATGTAGGGCCACTAGTAGCCCTGACTCATTGCACGGTGTTCCATAGATCTTCCCCCGGTGTGGCCCCCGCATATCCCTTTATGAAGCTCAAATAGGAAGTCTTAGACTCTGTTCGAATGAACACATAGTAGATACGGCTCTGCAAAAGATCTCCTGTAGAGCCGACCCTTAGGAAATAGCCAAAAATGCGCAGATTTATGTCTGATCTTGTGCGCTTCCTTTTTGTCCTCTGGGAGTTGGCCATTGCTGAGGAAACTGACGATAAAGTCCATCCAGCTCGGCTCCTGGTCTTCTTCAATAACACATATCTGCCGAACAGTGGTGTCAATGCTCGAGCTCTCCTGCTTCTGCACTTCCACTGTTCTCTTTAGCCCGAGCTCGGTTGCAGAGACCAAGGCTGCCAGAGCGTCGGCATGAGAATTCTCTTCTCGGCTGATCTGCTCAATCTGTATTTCTTCGAAGCCCTTGATCAGCTCGAGTGCAATAGCGAGATAGGCAGCCATCCTGTCGTCTCTAGCGTTGTATTGCCCAGTCATCTGATTGACTACTAGTTGCGAGTCACAAAAAACTTTCAAGTGCCTGATGCCTTGGAGCTCGGCACTCTTAAGCCCTACGAGTAGTGCTTCATACTCGGCTTCATTATTGGAGGATGGAAACCCCAACCTTATTGAGTGTTCTATCACTGATCCATCGGGAGAGATGAGGACCACTCCTGCTCCAGACCCTTTTTGATTTGAGGCACCATCGGTGAATAGCTTCCACCCTTGTAGTATTGTTGATTCGGACTTGGCGTTGGCGTATGATGCCCCATTTTTTGCTCCATCTCTTTTCTCTGTCTGTTCATCCTTCCCCCCAGCACAGGCTCGAGTGGGGTTGAGTCCGAGCTGTGCGGTGTGCTCGGCTTGGAGAATTCAACAATAAAATCTGTGAGGACCTGACCTTTGATCGCTGTTCTTAGTCGGAACCCAATATCGTACTCTCCGAGCTCCACTCCCCACTAGGTAATCCTTCCAGATAGATCAGCTCAGCGTAACAAGGCTTTGAGAGGGTGTGCAGTTAGAACCAAGATCTCGTGGGCCTAAAAGTACTGTGCCAGCTTTCGAGATGCCATGACCAGGGCTAGTGCGAGCTTCTCCAAAGGCAAGTATCTACTCTCGGCATCTAGGAAGGTGTGGCTGACATAGTAGATGGGAAGTTGTTCGGCAGTGGTCACCCTGAGTAGGACGGCGCTAGCCGCATGCTCGGACACTACAAGGTACAAGTATAGTTCTTCCCCAAACAAGGGTTTGGAGAGAAGAGGAGCCGATGTCAGGTACACCTTCAAATTTTGGAGCGCCTGGTCACACTCCTCCCCCCAAACAAAATTCTATCCCTATTTCAACAATTGAAAGAAATGATGGTACATATCCGATGATCAGCTGACGAATTTATTCAGTGATGCTGCCATTCCTGTCAATCGTTGTATCTCCCGAACAGTTCTTGGTGGCAGTATGTTATGAATTGCTGCTATCTGGTCAGGATCAGCTTCAATCCCCCTTCTGCTGATTAGATGCCCCAAGAATTTGCCCGACTACACACCGAATGGACACTTCGACGCATTGAGCCTGAATTTGTAGGCCTTCAGCATCTCAAACACTTTGCTCAGGTCGACCAAATGATCTCGTTCTTACTCATTCTTCACTACCATATCATCGATGTAAACCTCAATACTCCAACCTAGCATTGGTTGGAATATCTCAGTCACCAACCTTTGATAAGTTACCCCAGCATTCTTCAAGCCGAACGGTATAACTTTATAGCAATAAAGACATCTAGGAGTGATGAAGCTGGTCTTCTCTTAATCATCCGTGTTCAGAGCAATTGGGTGGTAGCCCCTGTATGCGTCCAAGAAACTCATGGTTCCGTGCGCGGCTACTGAGTCCACCAGCTGATCAATTTTGGGAAGTGGGAAGGAATGTTTGTGGCAGGCCTTGTTCAGGTCAGTGAAATGGACACACACCCTCCACTTCCCATTTTTCTTCTTCACAACAACCGTGTTGGACAACCACTGTGGGTACTGCACCCCCTTTATTGCTTCAGCCTCGAGCAACTTTTCAACCTCCTCGGCAATGGTCTATGCGTGCTGAGTGGAAGACTTCCTCCCGCGCTGGACAATGGGCTTGTGTGAAGGGTTAGCATTCAGCTTGTGCTCCATTACCTCGGGATTTATGCCTGGCATCTCGTAGGGGGTCCAAGTGAAGACCTCGACGTTTGACCTAAGAAAACTCACTAAATCGGACTCATCTTGCTCCGCCATGTGGGTGCCGAGCAGGAAGAACCGATCAGGGTCATCCTCATTCAGCATGACTTTCTTTAGTGGCTCCACCACCTTCTCTGTTGGTGCTTTCCTGACATCATCAAGGAGCGGCCTGTCATGTACTTCAACCACACACATCTGTTCGTCGCCGGAGAAGCCTTCTTTACCTCGGATGGCAATCATAAAACATTGCTGGGCCGCTGCCTAATCTCCCCTGATGGACTCCACCCCCCTGGCAGTTGAAAACTTTAGAACTTGATGATAGGGTGAGGGAATGGCTTTAAGCTGATGAAGCCATGTTCTCCCCATTATAGCATTCTAGGGGGACGGTACATCTACCACCAAAAATTTAATGTCTTTGAGCTCGGAGCCTGCACTGACCGGCAGTGTGATCCTTCCCAGCGGTAAGGTGGGTTGACCGTTGAACCCAACCAATGGGGTATGATATTTCTGCAAGTCCGCTTTCGTGAGCCCTAACTTGTAGAAGAGGTCGGCGTATATGACCTCTGCCGAGCTCCCTTGATCGACCAGGATACGCTTTACATCATACCTCCCAATCCGGAGGGTTATAATGAGCGCATCGTTGTGAGGGTGCTCAACCCCCTCTAGGTCGGCATCGGTGAAAGTTAAGTCTTCAGCCAGGAACTCATCGCTCGGGGGCTCAACCCTCTCTAGGTCGGCATCGGTGAAAGTTAAGTGAAAGTTAAGTCTTCAGCCAGGAACTCATCGCTCGGGTGCTCAACCCTCTCTAGGTCGGCATCGGTGAAAGTTAAGTCTTCAGCCAGGAACTCATCGCTCGGATACTTTCTGCTACTCGGCTCACCCTGCTCGAGCTGGGCCTGCATAACCTCACGATGTGCCCTCTTCCGGCTATGACCCCTTGTCTCATTAGATGTCTCCGGTCGAGGGGCGGCATGAATGACATTAATAACCCCTATTAGTTCTTCGGTCGCTCCTCCTTGCTCTGCACGGGCATGCTGCTCAGCCCGGGTTTTCTCCTTGTCGATATACTGCCCGAGGTTCTCAGCCTTGACCTGCATCTCCAAGAACCTCTTAAAGGTTCGGCAACGGTCAGTGTAGTGTCTGTGCTCTCTATGGTAGGCGCAGTGCTTCTTATCATCCCGCTTGCTCGGGCTAGTAAACATCTTGGGCGGCCAGACGAACCATGGCTTATCTTTGATTTGGTTGAGAAGCTTGTGGATGGGCTCCTTAAACACTATGTTCACCACCTCGTACACCTCGTTCGGTCTCAAACGTTCTTTTTGTCGATCACACCTCTTCTTGGCCTTCTTGTTCTCCTTTTTCTCTGCTCGGTCACCCTTCGGCCCTTCCCGGGTAGGGGCTTCATTGCTCACACCTCTAATGTTCTCCTCCACCTTGGAGTGCTACTTAATATTCAACATCAGCTGGGCCATGCTCTAAGCAGGCCTCTTGGTAAGCGAATGCCTCAAATTGTGGGTTTTCTCCAACCCGAACTTGAAGGATGCCACGGCGAGCTGCTCGTTGCAGTCATCTATATCGTTGAAGGTCTCCTAGTATCGCCGAGCATATGACCTTAAGCTTTCATTCTCGGCCTTCCTCCATCCAAGCAGGGAATCGATTTCCTTGGGTTGACGACTGTTTGTAATGAACCTCGCTGCGAACAGCTCGGCGAGTTGTCTCCAGCCTCCCACTGACCCAGCTGGAAGCTTGTCAAACCAACGCAAGGCCATCTCGCCCAAGTTGGACTAAAACATCCTGCACATTAGAGCATCATTCCAGCTCTAAAGTACCATCATCTGTCTGTAATGTCGGATATGACCCATGGGGTCAGTTTTCCCATCGTAGAGATTGAATTTGGGGGTTTGGAACTTCCTGCGGGGGATCCGCCCCGTCCACTTCCCTTGTAAAAGGGGAGGCAGAGATCTGCTCCACGGCCCTCCGAGCTACGTCTTGAGCTGAACTCCCCGTGGCCGACTGTAGTCTCCCTTCGAGCTAGAGGTTCAACCACTGCTTTAGCTCTTCTTTCTCCTCCGCACGCCCGAGGTCTTAACCAGCCCGCCGTTTCTGCTCACTACGGTGCTCGGCTGGCTCTAGGTTTGCCCATGTCTATTTCTTTTGGAGCCTGAGACGCGGCTCCTCTGAGGGTTCTCATCACGTTGAGGATTCCTCGCCAGGCTACGGCTCGTTTGAGGCCAAACTATGCCCCTCCTTTCATCCCGATTGGATTTCTCACGCCAATTGGATCTCTCGCGAGATCGCTCATGCTCGAGACTGATTGCTGGCGAACGTCGCTGGTTCATTTGTGCTCTCATCTCGTGGAGCTCTTGTTGGAGTTTATCCAGCTGCTCGTCCCTTTTGTTCAGCTCGTCCTAATACACTTCCAGGACTTGTTGCAGGTTGAAACGTGGGGGGCAGACCCTAGCGGAAGGCGTTGTGTCATTAGAACCCCCCACCTGGGTCCGTTCTCTCCTTTGGTTGAGTCTAGCTCCACCAACATAAAATTCAGAATGCACAGGGCGTCCTCTTCCACAGTGTGTCACATGCAATGCTTCTGTGCATGGTGCGCGTGGCTCTCTCAGCTCTTCACGGTCGTGGTTTCCCCGACTAGCCATGGAGATGTTCTAAGAAATTCTCACAGACGGCACCAAATTGTAGAGGATCAGGGATGGGATCTATTGATCCCGTCCAAGTTGGTTGTGATATCATGGGTGAATATCACGTATTTGCCTGCACAAGAAATGGGTGAGATACCCACCGGTGGCTTTATGCCGGTAGACCATCCAACGATCAAGTCAGGCAATGTGTTTTAGAGGGAAGGAAGAGCTTGGGAGTAAATTTTGACAGAGTTTTGGCTTAGTAGAAAAGAGCGTACCTTTCATCTTCAACTTGTTGGCTATTTATAGGTAGAAATATATTTGACCCGTCTGTAGAGTCCGACCCAACCCGAGCAGGTCGGGTTGTACATCCTCTCTCTGATCAATGCATAGCAATTAATGGTTTGATGGTAACTTATTAGTGCCATCATTGGATATCTCTGCAAGATCTCTCTACTCCTACCTTTTGTCATGTCTAGATGTCCTTCAGTATTCAGGCCTAGCTTTAGGCCTAATTTGGGCTAGGGCTAAGCCACCCCAATATGACTATTTTACCCCCGGGTTGGCCCACTTATTACTAATCTCTTATCATCCTGCCACCTCTCGGATATATGTAGCCTAGGACATATGTAGCACGGGACATGATCTTCAGTATTGACCATTTAG
The DNA here is from genome assembly GCA_034768845.1 of Heliamphora exappendiculata. Taxonomy (NCBI): domain Eukaryota; kingdom Viridiplantae; phylum Streptophyta; class Magnoliopsida; order Ericales; family Sarraceniaceae; genus Heliamphora; species Heliamphora exappendiculata. The sequence goes on from JAOTRH010006237.1 coordinate 19,443, forward strand.
CTCGGACCAGGATTTAGGCAGTTCGCCTTGCTCAGCTATCAATGCCGAACATTCCTCATAATGGTGCCGAGCACCATGTCCTCCGGATTGGAGACCGAACTCTCGCTGAGATTGGGCCTTGCCCCTTGAGCCTCTGGAGCTCGAAAAAACCACCGTATAGTTCAGCCTAGTACCCGGGCTGATATGGATACACCAAGGAATGTGGCGTGCTCACGTGGAGTGCTGCTCTGTATAGCCTCCACGTGCGCTCCATGCGGCTTTGGTCGGAACTTGATCCCCTTAATATTTTATACATATATATATATATATATATGTGTGTGTGTGTGTGTGTGTGTGTGTGTATATATAACACAACCTGCATCTTTTTTAATTTTTTTTTCAATCTCGTTGCTTTGACCCACTGAATCAACAACGAGTCATTTTTTGTACGACAATTTTGTGCACCGATTTGGAACACAGGCTCAATGAATCTTGTTGTCGAGTGTCATTTTTTTATTCAACCTTTCTTTGGGTCTTCTATTTTTTTTTTTAAATTTCCTTTTCAATTTAGTTAGTTATGTTCAACATTTTGCTTATGTAAGTTCTGTTTTGTTTGATTTGCATTTTTTTTCTGTTGTGTTTTGCTTATTCTTTGATTTTTTTGGCATCTGAATATTTTAGTGTTTCCAATCTAGCATATTTTTCGCCTTCTTCTTCTTCATTTTTTTTTGAAGTTTTTCTAAATAATTTCATTTTATGGTTTGTTTAGTGGGTAATTCTTTTGGTTTTCTAAATTCATTGAGTTCACCGTATTGCATCAATAACTTTTTTTGTTTTTTTGTTTTTTTTTGTATTACTCATCATGTTTAACCTTTTCTAAAATCACTTTTTTTTCAAAAAGTACTTATTTTTAAATCTTACTCCCTGTTTGGGTGTCTAAAAAGTTTGTTTTTATTTAATTTAATTTTTCTAGAAAAATCACTACAGTTTTGAATGCACAGGAGAAATATTGCTTCCGTTTGAATCGTCCCAAAACATGGGAAAATTAAAGGAATGGAAGAGAAAATTCTGAATGAAATATTACATGTCATTTTAATTTCATTCCCAAAATATATGCAAAACCCAAGTCAAAAAAGCCAATAGTTGTATTTGGTTTTGTTAGCTTCGAAGTTGTCCTCAATCTCGAATAGGAATGTACGGAGAAATTTTACCGTCGGTAATTTTTTTAATTAAATTTATTATTATTTTTTTAAAAAAAATTATAATATAGGAGTGTAATTTTAGCTCGAGACCTGGCATTGTGTGAGCCCAACCCAGTCTGAGTCCGAACATAAAATTTTTGGTCATGAGCTTACCCCTTAAAATCTGTGGGCCGGCCTTGCCCATGGACTCGCTGTTTTGCAAATTAATATATTATTAATATATTACAAGTTTATTTATTATAAACTTATAATAAATAATAAACTATTAAATTAATAATACATTATAAACTTATAGTAAATAAACTATTAAACTTATAATAAATTAATAAAATAAAGTTATAAACTATAAACTTGTAAAGTAATAATAAACTTAAAAACTAATAAACAAATAAAGAATAAACTTATATAATAAATTAATAACTTAATAACTAAAAATAAAGTATAAATTATAAAAACTAATAAAATATAACATCATAAGACTAAATAAATAATAAACAACTAAGTAATAACTAATAATAAACTATATACTTAAAGCTTATAACATTAGTTTATAAGTTTACTACTTTATTAATTTACTATAAAAACTATAAATTTATAAAATATAACATATTAGTAAATTTTTAGTTATAAACTTATATAATATAATAAATTTTAAGCTTATAGTTTTTAAGTTAATAGATTAACTACTGCTAATAAAGTATTAAACTAATATTATATTATAAATTTATAAACTAAATAATTATAAAAGTAATAAAAATATAAACATATATAGAAAATTAAACAAAAAAAAAAAAGAAAAAAACCAAAAAATTCAAGGTGCATCCAAAACCTGAGTTTGAGCCTAGTACTCTTGTGACCCGAGCTAATTTTTTAATGAAAAAACTCAGCTTAATTCGGCCCAAAAATTTGACGCAAGCTTGTTAAGTCGAGCCAAAATTACAACCCCGACATCTATACTATCTAAGCTCAAATTTTGGTTAAAACTCTCTCGCAAAAATTTTAACTTTTAAAATTGCACACATTCATAATTATTTTTTAAAGCAAAAAACAATGTTTTATACACACTATATCACAAAATATGTCACACCACATGCAATTATTAGTGGGTTTTGTCCACTATAACGTCCTCGTTTATATTATCTTTCCTTTTTCCCCCTCAAATTTTATGATTTTTCACTTTCCAACTTTGAACATTGCAACACAATAGCAATTTGCATTTTTCTGAACTTGTAGAAACCATTGCCAGTGAATGCACCATGCAAGAGCAAAATCTGTTCATGGCAATAGTTAAAAATAAGAATAAAATACATTTACACTCCCACTATTATAGCAAAATTATATTGTATTTTTTTTTATTATCTAAAATATTACTATGCTCTTTTATTTTAAAGGTTTAAATATTAATTTACTTCAATCGTTAGTCCATCGTTTATTGACCAAACGAAAAAACACCTGATCATTTAAAATAATCCTGATATGCCGAATATACTCTTATGGTAGATGAAAAAAAACCTTATCGTTAACTTTTGAACAAAATGGAGAAACTCGTCGTATACGATTTGGGGCTATATGAGGAAGAAGCTCGTCTGCTATAGGCAGACCTACGATTCATCCATTGAAGCATTAGTTGAAACTTTTATCCACAGAAAAGGAGGGACCGCATGAAAGAATAGCAGAGCATAGCATCACGGAGCAAGGCTTGGTGAAGCCATCGCTACTCAGTTGATTTTTCTGAAATATTCATAGGTATTTAGCTTTAGAAGATGCTACTTACATGGATTTGTGTATTTCGTGTGTCTGGGAAAATGCCTACACAATAAATACATACATATATGTACAAGTGTTTGACAAAATGCTCGTGTAGGATTATCATGTCAATGGGTTTGTCAACTACTGGTGCAAACCATGATTTCGGTTTGTTCGGAAATAGAAGATGCAAGTGTGGCAAAAGAATAGCCATTGGGATATCTGAATCAGAGAAGAACCCAGGGAGACTATACTTCAAGCGTGCCGCTGGGGGTTGCAATTTTTTTGGGTGGTGGATCCCTTCTAATGCCATTGCTTTCCAAAGAAATTCCGATGACAATGGGAGGATTGATAGGGACATCAGAAGGAATGAAGGTGGTAGAAGCCATGGTTGGGATCCTACTTATCTTTTGAACAAAAAGGAGCAGTTTGAAGCAGAGCAAATGGTTGTTAGGTTGATGTTAATTGCAAGCATGGTGTTCAATGGGTTTACTATGATTCTCATGTTCATTACCCTAATGTTGAAGTGAAGCAGAGCACAGAATTGTTAGGTTGATGTTATGGCTATGTTTATGACTTCGGAGAATATTAGTTTCTTGAAATATTTGTTTGTTGGCTGGGACAATGTAATTTTGGATCATGAATGTAATTTTCATTTTCTGTTGCTTCACTTAACAGGTTTTGTATTAGTTCACTTAACTGGTTTTATGTTGCTTCGCCTAATTGCGGTTGTTCATTTTGTAGCTTATGTTGGTTCACTTAAATTGTTTGTAAACTGAAATTCAAATGCAGCAGCTCTTCTCCAATGTAGCAGCATTTCTTCTCCAATGCAGCAGCATCTCTTCTGTTTAGTGTTTCAACCTCTGCTACTGCAACTTCTTTGTAAACTAGAATCCAAATCTTCATTTCCGTAGGCAGTTTGCAAGCATGGGTTTGCAAGTATGGGCTTCAAAACAACCCACAACGAACTGAGTCATGCTTTGCAAACTGAAATTCAAAACAAACCACAATAAACTGAAATTGTTTGCAAACTGAAATTCAAAACAACCCACAACAAACTTGTGCCTAGACAACAGATCATTTCAAAACAACTTCTCTATAATTCATTGATCTTTTCAACAAGTTGGTTTCAAAACCAGTACATACTGTTGGGGGAATATCCAACGCCGAAATAAAATACATGCTCGGGGATCCAGAAAATACATCTTTATTAAACTTTCAACAAATTACAATAATCTGAAATTACAGAGAATTCGATAACATGAATAATAAAATAAAATTTGCAAACCGAGTCCTGCAATCGCAGTTTCCTTAAGAATGATTCGCCGCCTAC